>WYDI02011965.1:0-15067 GCA_009867235.2 Psittacus erithacus
AAGAGAAGAGAAGAGAAGAGAAGAGAAGAGAAGAGAAGAGAAGAGAAGAGAAGAGAAGAGAAGAGAAGAGGAGAAGACAAGCCTTCCAAAGACACATACTGTTAAAGATATTATCATGGAAAAGTCTTTTTTGCTAGTGGCTGTTATTGGTACAAGCCTCCAAGATGCACAGCCAGTGTTTCAGCCATGGGCGACACTCAGCTCAGTAGGGAGTATTGGCAGAACTCCAAAAAGAATAAGGTCTATAATAAATCTACCATCATTTCCTCTCAGACTTATTTAAACTTGCTAATGGGATTTACAGGTTAGATGCTTAGTGGTATAAGCTGGCATAGCTCCACTGAACTCTGCCTGCATCATCTGCAACCTTCTCTGGGCTGGCAAGAAAACTTCTGATGTGCAGCTAAATCCAGGTTGCACATAGAGCAGTGTGGAGCAGTTTTGCAATTGCTTCATACCAGCTTGTGAGGAAGTCACTAGTCAGGCTCACTGGCCAGTTCTCTGATCATCCCCAGCTGACTTATGCCACAAGGACCCAGTTTTCAGGAGACTGAGAGCTGCCAGATCTGGCAGTGCTTAAGAGGCTGACAGGGACTTACTTTGAGGGGACTGTGTGGCATCTTTCTCATTTTCTTACAAATACCATCTTGGGAATGCATCTGAAGTAGGTAGTTTATTGTCTGCTATCTCTTAGCAAATTTGCAATACTGCTGTAATAACAGACCTTCTGGTCAGCCAGGAGCTCCAGAGGAGGTTTGGACTGGTTAGTTTTCACCTGCCTCCCCTGAGGCTGTGCCTGATGCTCGGGAGATCAGTCTAAATGGAGCCTATGTTCTGCTGCTCAGCAGATGGCATTTTTCCAGTACATCAGTATTGGAGTGATACGCAGCACAGTGTGAGGGATCCCAAGCTGTTAAAGAATCTTCCTTTTGACTAAAGCAGAAGAAAAGAGCCTTGACAGTTTGCTGTTTTGCAAGTTACCAATAGCAAAAAGGTTTACAGTGTCCTGACATGTTCTAATATGCCATTACTCTCTGCCTAAGTTCCCAGCACTCACTGAAGCTCCATTCAGTATATTTTACACTGATAATGGCGATGAAAGGTATCATACACCATCTCAGAAGGGACCAGCTCCTCTGGGAGTAATATGAACAGTATGTGCTAATCACACAAGGGCCTTTGAAGCTTTCAGTAGAGACTGCTTGAAGTCATCAGCATAATAATGTAGTAGATTTGGGACTTAAGAACCCCACTGGCTGATAGCACATTTCTGATGGTGTGCCAAGGCAGCTGACCTCCGGATTCCTATTCATATTCATGAGGCTCTTTCCCCATGACCTTCTCATAAGAAAGACTGCTTAGCCGCGCCCAGGAATAGGGCTGGGCTGAGTGGGAGAGGTGCTCCAAGGCAAAGTTGTCTCCTGCAAAACAGAGGCATTGATAGCACACCTGGAGACAGAAGAGGATGGTGAATTGCAGAGGACCCTAGTCTCAGCCTAGACGTATATTGGAGCTGAAATGGGTTTCAGAGCAGCTTGACCTACTACTCCAGTGGTGTAGCTTTGAATTCCTTTCTTCTTAGAGGCTGCATAATCTTGTTACTTTCTTATATGAGCAACTGTTATTAACATTGACAAAATGAATGTAGAATTCTGTAAAAATCATTCTGTGATGGATTTAATTGATGAAGCCTCCCAAGTCTTACTGGACAGTTGTGAGTCAGTGGTGAATAGCTTGTAAGTAGAAACACTGGTGAATAAGCCCTCGATTCTTGCATATTTTTTCCCTCAAATGGGACATGTCCTTGAACATGTTCCTTTGCCATGCTGTCCATAAGTTCCTGAATCTGTGATGTGGGAATTATGTCCTCCTTGTAAAGTGCTTAGGATCAGCACAAAACTCATGTTGTATTTTACTTTTGGTGAGTGGAGAAATAGAAAACCCTTTTAACCCTAAAAATGCTGTAGAAAGTAGAAATTCTTTTGAGAAGACCTAAAATTGTGCCCGAGAACTAGTGTTAGTTCAGTGTTTCTGATTGCTGCTTTACAGGAAGAAGTGATTAATCACCAAGTGAAATCTGTTCAAGATTAGCATAAATTGCAGGAGGTTGGAAAAGACTCCAGATGGATTTGAACTATTTGAAAAAGCAAGCAAAAACAGCAAAGGAAATGTTGAGTTGATGAACATAGACTGCTTCCTAATAAAAAAATTAAATAGTCTAATGTGAACATCCATAATTTTCCAAAGTCAAAGCTCCAGGCATGGAGTTGTCTGCCCAGGACAATAAAATAGGGTACTGGTGGGCTGTATCACCTCAAAAATACACAAAAAGAAAAGTCTCATGGCAGTGAAGAGTGGGACTGTGTTCTCCAGTTTCTATGGAAAGAGAAGTTAAAGCTTTCAAGGAGATGATACACATGGGTAGAAATGCTTCATGCCACAGGGCATTTGAGTGGGTCACTGCTGCAAAAGGGTCAGTGACACTTGGGGGCTGGGTTTCATGAAGCAATAGATGCTATTAAACCATTTATAACTAATGCCATTCAAAAATTTGTCATGTGGTATCCCACAGCATCACCTGACATTCTGTCACTCCTTCTTGCTTGAAGCTGAAGCACACCCTGGTGTGGTGACAGTGTTAGCAGAAACTCCCATACAGACACAAATATGTAAGCTGGGGATTTATGTGACAAAGCATAAACCTTTTTTCCATTAATATAAATGGTAAAAGTTTGGAAGGAGACTTTTTTCCTTGGACAAGAGAAGTTGTATGAGTAGCTAGCAGGTTATGGGGTGTTCCTTTTCTTTTGCTGGTTGAGGTAGTGGCTGTACATGGGCAGATTACCAGCCCATTTCCAACAGTAACTTGATTTGAATTTAGTGCCCACATAGGAACCAGGAGAATTTTATTATCTTGATTTAATTCTCAGTTTTCTTTAGAAGAACATCTATGTTCTTTTGCACTTTAGAGAGGTGCAAAGTTAATAGCTTGCTTCTTACAGATAAACTGCAGGGATTTCATGGTTTTTAAGGCTAATCTTTGCTTTCACTGCAGTTAATCTAGGCCATTAAGACTCCAATGAAATTAGGCAAACCCTCGCATCTGACATTAGATCTGTAACTGCCCCCTGCCCTGCAGCACCCAAATGCTGTTCCTGGGACTGCTCTGTCTCTAAATGGCAGCACAGTGCTGTGCAGGTGGTATGGACTCTCCTTCACCCCAGGGTGCCAAGCCAGGTACTTTGATTGGTATTAATGACACAACACATCCCAGGACCTCTAAACCACCATGCAACAGCTTGAAAAAGCAGCTTTCTATGTGTTCATTAAACATGGGCTACTGGCTGATACCAGAAAGAGCAAAAAGCCTCCCCATTCCTGTTCCTTCCCCTTTTGGAGTATAAGCTGTGATAGTTTTGTGGCTTTGCCTTAAGTGACTGTCAGTTACTTCCAGCATCTGCTTCTGTACATGTCCTGACTCTGCCAGCTGCAATGTGACAAAAATAACACCTTAATGACAGCAAAACAAGGGGATGAGAGCAGGAGATGCTAACAGAAAATGCACATGTGATAGCTGTAATTTGAAGTTCTCTGATTTGATACATGCAAATCTGCTTCAGGGTCTCCAAGCTGATATCACAGTGGCTCCCCCAGTGTCTGTTTGCCAGACAGTGACTTCTGTGCTCATTTGAAAGCACTGAAATGATAGCAAGAAGCCTGCCTCCATCTTCCAAGTGGATGGGCTTAGCATCAGGCTCGAGTGTTGCCTCCTGCAGTAGCAGCAGTGGCACCAAGTGAAGTGCAGTAGGTATGAAGACCCAACATGGTGTTTTAATGCTCATCTTTCTTCACAGACCTGTGAGTCTTAGCTCAGAATTGAAAGGAAACTATAGCCATTCTCTGCAGGATAGATTGTGGCAAATGTCTGACTTGTAAGCTGGCTGCTTCTATCTAATTCTAGTTAAAACCACTGCTGGGTAAGAAGTGATTCATATATGGCAGCATGGAAGCTCTTTAACTTGGGTGAAAGGAACAGCCTGCAGAGCTCAAGTAATGCATGGAGATTTTCTAGAAAATAAAGATTTATCATGCAGAAGAACATAGATCCTGAGGGCCTGTCTACCATAAAGTGGATTTCTGAGATGGTGAAGAACCTGATACAGGCATTGTTGTATCAACCGAAACCAGGCATCTGTTGGCTTCACTGGCATCCGCTTCTGGCACAAGCTGAAATGAGAATGCCAGTCTGTGACCGCTTAAGGACACCCACAAGAGGCTTTGCACTGACATAACTAAATTAATTTCAAACAGATTTTATTTAAACTAATATAATTATCATGTCTCAACAAGGTTTCAGTCTATGTTTGCATATCCTTTCCCTCCAGAGTGGTGATTGCCACTGACAAATGGCATAATCTGACTGTTGAGCTATGTCCATGGCACTTTGTTGAAGTGAACAGGAATTACTCTGGCAAAGCCAAAATATCTGTGAGGCTGTTAAACGTATTGCACATTTAGTGACACCTCTGGAGCCAGTTAGCTTTGTGTTCTTAAAAAAGAGGACAATAGCTTAAGCTGATTTTGAAAGGCTTTGAAACAATGTCTATGGAATAAATGTGAAAAGCCTGTAGTAGTTAACACTCATCATTTTAATTGATGACATACCTGTGCAAACCCACTGTAGCTGTGGGAAGAATAGCACCCTCAGGATGCTGGGCTCTGGTTTGGGTTTTTTTAAGTGTATTTGTGAGCAGTGTGATTGTCGTGCAGAAGCACAGCACTGCTCTGATAGAAATGGTGTCATCTGTTCTATGCTAATAAATCAGCATCTGCAGCCACCACTGCTGCCTATTAAATCTGAGTACAAAATTGAGCTGTTTGATCTCACTGCCACTGAAGTGTGTCTGCATGATCATGGAAGATGCATATTATCCCATCTGTTTTTCACAACTCCTCAATCAGGTTGTATGCTTCAAGGTAACGGATCAGACACAATGAATTTCTCTGCAGACAACTGCCTTAGAGGCATCCTGCTTTGTCACAGCATATAAAAATTTGATTTAAGTGTCATTTTATTCCTTCACAGCAGGTCATTTAAGCCCTGTCCATGCTAGGGAAATTGCTAACTTTGGCTCAGCTCCTTTAGTGATAATGGCTGCCCCAGTGTGGACATTTGACTGTCTCTGTTTTCATTAATGTGTCACTTCTTTCCATGAAGGCCTTACAAGACTGGTTCAATCAACAGCAGCTGCTGGTGGCCACTTGTCCAGACAGAGCCAAAATAGTGCCAGCCATGGTGAGGCTTCTGGGGAAAACACCAGATATGGGAAGTGCTGCAATGTCCCAACTACTGGCAATTCCTGCAGCTGGGATGCCTGGCCACTGTGGTGGCAAGGCAGGAGATGCTGAGCATCAGTCTTATCAACCAAAGGCTGGATCTGCCCCTCTGCAAACCAGTCAGCTATTCTCGTACTGTATTCATCTTTTGCTGAACTTGCCACATGCATTTTCCTCAGAAACACATTTTTGTCTAATTCCTTAGGAAGAGAGAAAAATGAGACAACTGCAGGTTTGATTTTGAGTGTAATAAAACTAGTTTATTTACACAGTAACATGAATGCCACAGAGTACACAGCAAAGTACCACAGCAAACCAGAGTGTAACTGCCCCTGATCACAAAGGAAGGCTTGAAGTTTATATACTTATATAAAAATGTGTAAATATCGATATGAAGCACCAGATAAAAGCAATGCAACCAGGAATTCCAAATACAAATTACCCACAAGAATGGAGTTAAAATAAAAAAAAACAAACCGAAACAAATGCCTTATTGAAGGGATTCAGGAAATCCCATTTAGAAAAGTCCATCGCTTTTTGAATCCCGAATTGAAAAATAAGTTTTCCCCTTTTATTAAAAACAAGCACATATTCTTCAATGCTCAGCATAATCAAGTGTTAAAAGAAAAAAACCCAAGAATTTCAACTGCAAAACCTTCTAATACCAACAAGCCAAAGGACAAAGGAACAGAAGTTTCGAGTCATTTTGGAAGAGGTGTTATTGATGAAATGACCATATTCAAATTTACACACTCTTAGATATATATTATATACACAATATATAATATATATATTTTCAAGCAAAAGGGGCAAAGACTACTTTTGGGATACAAAAATTCATATACATACATATATATATGAAAACATGCCCACATGCACTAATATATATATATGTATATATATGAACAAACATTTCCTCTATATAAAAAAAGTTCCAACCTCTTCTAAATCCCTGAAATCTCCCCCTTGGATTAATGGAAAAAAGAAATAATCTTTATAGCCTGAAGTACAAACCAAATTTCAAATTCTGTCGAGTGGTAAAATGCTTATGTACAGGGAAGTGGAGTATTTCATTTCTCACTGGCAGCTCTGCTTGATCTGAAAGCATTCTGTGGTTTCCAGCTAAATGCTGAGTGGAGCATCAGTGCAAGGAGACTTACAGGAAAGCAGTTCTGTTACATTCTACACCTTTTCAAAATCTCCATCCTTCTAATAACTGCATCCAGGTGAATAATAAAAGCCATATAAATATCTACTAGAAATCCTCTGCGACAGAGCAGTGGGAAAGACTCACTCCTCCTGTTGGAGCTAAGGGTGCCCTAAAGAAAGTTTTCCCCAGTATTTCTTTTGAAGAGTATTTTTGGCGTATTCCCCCCTTGAAGTGTTTGGAATCCAGATGATTGTTTACAGAATATTTCCACAGGTGTATTTTTATAGAGGTATTTGAAATTCTATTCTGCACTTCTTTGATGTTATTTTACTGCGTAACTACACCATCACCACATCTCTCTCTACATGGACTGAGGAGGGCTGATCGTGCTCTAGGCTCTACAGGAGTTTTAGCAGAACCAGCACTACCCTTGCAAAATCAGAGTAAAATAGATGGCCTAGTCATGCAGGGAGTAATGGTCACATACTACTTCTCCAGAGAAACAGCTTAATTCCTATCCGGGAAAAGGGGGAAGGAAAGTGCATTAAAAGGTCTGGTTCAGTTTCCATTGTATCCCCCAGAAAAGTTAGAATTGATTTAAATAAATCCAGGTCTATTTAATTTACATTTACACATCAATTCAATTGCTATTGCAAAGAAAAGAATTAATTTAGGTGGGGCATGTCAGCGCAGGAATTGAGAAACATACATTTTGTTTCAGCAGCAAATACTATGTTTAGATGCTAAAGCTACGGACCTACAGTGTGAAGCTGCTGAATAAATGCTCCCAGTAGCTGAACCCTACCACACATGTGATTTATTTAAATAATACACTTTTTCTCTGTAACATGTGGGAATTCCCCTGTGTTAACATGTGAAAATGATCCATTCATACCTTGTAGGTGCTGCTGGGGTGTGTGGAGCAATAAAGATCTAAGGTGGAACATTTCTGTAATTGCTATATGCATTCTTGTCTGTGGGCCATCAACATATCCTAGCTTGAGTTATTGATTTCATCATGTCTGGGTATTGAAGGAAAATCTGGCTTCTATATTTGGACATTCCAGACACTCCAGAATAAAATTCTGGATTTCCTCACTCCTGAAAATTCGTAGAGAAGTTTTTACTAGTAGATTCTCTTTATATTCACCTGGCTGTGCATGTTGACTGGATCAGACCTGCGGTTTGAAAGATAATTAGTGAATAAGTAATTCCTATTTAAGAAATATAAACCAAACCCATTTTCCATAACATCTTAGAAGTAGTTTTGTAGAATTCCTGTTTTAACAGAGGTTTGCATTTCATACCATAGAGTATGGAATGCAGCACATCCACTACCTATAGCAAGAGTAGCACATCTTACCTTCACAGCTTCTTCCAGACTTATCAGATTCCTCATCTCCTAGAAGCTGAGCTCTCTGCAGTAGATTGTCAAAGCAATAGGCTTCTTTTGATGCTGTGGTCAGTCTGGACCAATCAGCTTATTATCCACTACTATTCTCCCTGTGCAGATCCCAAATTTGAAAGCCCAGGATTTTGTTAGTTCAGGTTTATGCTGTACTACAAGCAACATAAAGGAACTCATTCACAGAAACTCCAAAGCTAATCTCACTGAACAGATTAACTCTGTGTCGGACAAAGTACAGCATTCGTGTGGAAGTCTTTTGCATCTTAATGTGGGCAGTATTATTTCTAGGGCTATTATGAAAAGAATAAGATTTCCACCAACTGACCAGCTACATTTGAGTTTCTTGACAAGGCACTAAACATTGTGAATCCAATCACTGTGCTCTCTCTGTAACATTAGAGAGGGTTTTAATGGCTCTAATAAGATCGGAAACCACTCATCATAATTCTTCAAACAAGCATTTGATTTTCTCAGAAATTAGTTTCCACTGGAAAAATCTTTAGAGTTCATGTTAAAAATATTTGAATGACAGCTTTTATTAATAGAAAAATATATATTTACAGTCAATACTGTTATCTTAGATTTGCAGCTCTTCCTATTTCTTGAGCTCAACCGAAAGTGCGACATTGCTAAAAACAAATAATTCAAGATCTGTGCACGTATTCAAGTAAGTTGTAACATGCACAGCTGGGGGTTTGTTCCTGCCATGTAGACAGGATCCCAGTTACAGAGTGGGTTTTTTTCCTTTTGCTTAGCAATTATGCTGTAGCATTCTTAGGATGTGTTTACAATCAGTTTAATGTATACATTCTTCTATATTTATGTGGCACTATCTGTTGCCAGGATGGAGAACCACTACAAACACAGTTACAGACATCAGTTATGGGCGTATCTGCAAAGTCAGACTCAAGCTCACCAAGGAATAGCTTGATTGTGTTTGACTACTTTGACCATTCCTTCTTTTTGAAAGAAAAAAACCACACAACATTACAAATTGTTAAAGTTTACCCAGTGCTGCACAAGAAAGAGATTGGTAGTGAACATCTATCCATGCTTGATTATACTGCAGAGCTAAAATGAGTATTGGTTCATCGCAAAAAGATACAAACCGAAATTAGATAGCTAAAGATACAGAGGCTTCAGACCAGCTGCATTAAATATGGATGGTTGTAGAACATTCAAAATTCAGCTTTGCGTGTGCATGTTGACACTAAAGTGACACTGAGAACATGTGTCCAGGAACACAGAAACACCTACCAGCTTCAAGGAATCAGCCCACTGCAACGGCAAGTGGTCCAGGAATTGCTCGTACGGCCTGTATGAGTTAGGTGAGAAGTTATGTGCACACACACACTACGAAACAAACACAAAACCAGACCACAGAGAACAAGAAGCCCTACTCGTAGCTCAGCATATTGTGACTAATAGCTAGCAGATAGTATGCAAGTGACTTCTCATGCTCAGTGTATTTAAACTATGAGAGCATTGCCCTCCTGTGTCCAGATAAAGCAGGGCTGCATTGAACACGTGTGTGATTCTTTGTAAAGGTTCTTCTACAGGCTGCTCAGCAGTAGCATAGAAACTTTCTTTCCCAATGTAGTGGAAGTACCTCAACTACATACATTGCACTTGGGCTTTTAATGCACTGTCTTCTTTTTCTGCATCAATGCCACCATCCTGACCTTTTCGCCGAAAAGAGAAAGAAAATATATATATATATATCACATTAAAATATATTATCCTTATCCTTGCCTGATCCTTCACTGATACAGGTGAATCAAACAACAGAATAATCATCAGAAGTTTAAAAAGAAAAAGTCTTTAGAGAGGTCACAAAGACAGTCTATACTACAGCACAATCGATGTAGGCTTCCACACACTATTTAGCTTAGCTCTGAGAGATGCCAGAGAAGAATAATAGAAACATTTCAACCCCTCCAGATGTACGGTGTGGATCCAGAGCTAGTTTTGCTGACTTCAAGCCTGCAGGACTGTTTGTTCAGTTTCCATGTATCTGGTCCAAGCATGCATATGCTGTATAAAGTGGCTATTTGTTTCAAGGCTGAAGTGAATTGATTCCTCACAGTTTTAACAATTAAAATGAAACATCAATCCATAAAAAGAACACACGGATATCTGTGCATTTATGTGCCAGGAAAAGTAAAGGAAGGGGCTGCAGATCTAGCATCAGGTAAAGGCTGGTGTGTAAAGTGAACACTGTCATGTACAGCTTTAAAAAAATACATACAAGAATTGCACATAGATCCATAGGAGCGAAGCACAGGCTCATAACTAGGGCTGTCTGCTTTCCATCACCCAGGTCAGAATATTGGGTATCACTTTTTCCCCTGCATCCAGATCAGTTCTTCAGAGCGCTTCAGGAAGCAATTCAGAGCCTAGTAATACTGAGCAAAGCTACTGTCTGTACAGCTGCGGAGGTTCCAGAGAAAACGGCCCTGAGGTCAGGGAAGGAAGGAAGAAGGAAAGAAGTCAGCAGTGGTCTCTCAAAGTGAAAAGCTCCTTCAGGTTGAGTTTTTTAAAATGCTGTCTCTGATCCCAGTTCCTCTCTAGTCCAAAACTCTGCAATATTCTTTGTGCTATCCTAACAACATTCCAGTTTTAGGGTGTTGTCTATGGCAATCTTAGAAAACACTAGTTACAACAGACAAGAGATAAGCAGCCAAACACCGCTGTGGGGAAAATGGATCACGATACTGTTAGTTGTGGCTGCCAAACTTAACAGCTCCCTCAATAATTAAACAAGTGGTTTTGCCCCCTTGTTTTTACCCTTCAGAGAACTGTGTCTGCAGTAAAAGTGTCTCCATGTGGCCTGTTAGCTACACACAGACAAACTCTAAACATTTCTGTCTCCTGCCAACATACCAGCAGAGCCAATTTCAGTCCCACTTTGCAATATGGCACAAGTGACAAGAGCAGACCAAAATAAAACAGAAGAGGTGGCTGTTATTTTTATCCCAGATTCATAGCAGTGATTGTCAGAGAAGGTTATGTACATCCTATCCATTTCAAGTCAGGCTTTAGTGCCTTTTGCGATGGAAGGGGAATTTCAATTTCCCACCATGTGTTGTATTGTTCTTGTATAAACATGGTTATAGCTACAGTACATCAACAGTCCAGGCTTGTGAATGTCATGTAGGAAATGGGATAGACAAAGTGTGCATAGTCTGCTTTTTAATGCAGAGGTCTTAAGCTAAGGGCAATGGTCTGATTAAGGCAGTGTTGTTGAAATCAGGGCTTCGTGATTAGAAAAGAAATGGGTAGGCAGTGAGTCAGAGAAGGAGGGAGGAGGACTGAGCGCAGATGCTTACTGCCCACTGAGACTTGCTGCAGTCAGCAGGGGAGCCACAGCTAAGGGGGGAAAAAAGAAGGTGTAAAGTATAACAGAAAGATCAGAATCTGTTTGATTGAGACCAGAGGAAAGAGGATTCACCCACATGGGGGTGACTGACCAAGCTGAGGGCAAATTTTGCATGGTATGTGGCATGGAAGCAAATGAGTGTTTTGTGGCATGGTGGATCACTCATCTCAACTAATCCATCTCTGCTTATGGTCATTGCTATTCACTAACCAATGCTACATACAGAAATTACAGAAGCTAACCAGCAGAGGAGGGCAATTTGCTTACTGCAGTGGTAGAAATAGTGGTATTGAAGTATGCTCTCCTTTTCAGCCAGATATTAACCAAGTTGCACACTGTCTGATCCAAATACAGTCATGTACATATAATCAATCCCTAACAGGCCTGGCAAAAAAGGTAAAGTCTCTGTCATACTGGGTACAGGATGAAATTTCTCTACTTAGAACCTATTTGCTCAGAGTTGCTGGCTTTGATATCTAGGCTATTTCTTAACACTCGTATGAAGTGTGAGCCCTAGGGCAAGCTGGAGGGAGGGCTGGGGTGGAGACGGGAGGTGCTTCATGAAAAGCAACAGGCTCTACAAACTAGTGCTGCTGCATGATTCTCACAATGCGGTGAAGTGAGTCTGTAGTGGCAAAAGCCAGGTACTGACAACAGAGCCAGTCTTCCAGAATAATTCCACAGTCTCTGTCCAAGGACTTTTCTGCAAACTTGATCATCAGCAGCGTCCTTTTTATATCCAGCCAGTTCTGAAGCACAGCATCTCTCCGCGAGGGGTTGGAAGATGTACTTAAAGCGTGGAACAAGTCCTCACGTGGACCCCAAAGCAAACACTGAAGGATTCCCTTTGCTTCTGATATCAGGATCCTCTCCGAAGGATTGGGATTCAGCAGGCAGCTGGCAAGTTGTTGAAGCCCTTGAGAATAGAGGGAACGGCAAGGAATCTTGGGGAGATCAGCACGAGTATACTCCTTCTCCTTCAGCTCTGGATTCTCATCAAAGGGGTTGGGTAAGTGCAGCATTTCGTAGATGAGGATGCCAGTCTGGAACTCATCACACTTTTTGTACTGTGTTGCAGTGATGATTTCTGGAGCAAGGCGGGACTGATCCCGTAGGACTTCTGGATCCACCATATGACTCTTCTGCTTGGCTTGGGAGAAATTACTCACTATTAATCTGGCTGGGCAAGCAGTGTTGGGACTGGGTTCCATGGACTCGGAGCTCAGAGAGCTGCCGCCTGGTCTGGAATGAACGAGCAGCAGATTCTCTAAGCGGAGATCACAGTGTGTGATATGATAGGGTTTCAGGTGCTCCAGGCCCAAACACAGCTGTAGAAGGAGCAGGCAGACCTGCCTCTCATATAAATCTGGGCTCTTTGCATGGCGGGGCGCAGATTCTCGCACAAAGTCGGCCACTGTTAAGTACGGGACCTCCCGCGTGATGACCACAACACGGCTGCGTGGCTTGCTGATGGTCCCCTGGTTGCTTGCACTGTCTTTCTGTGAAGCCTGTGGACTGATAGGAGTGTCTCTGTTCTTCTGTTCAGGCTCTTTCTCCTCTTCTTCCTGCTCTTCTTCTTCCACCTCTGGTGCATCAGCATCCTCCCATGGAAGCAGACGAACTGGCACTTCTGCAAGGAAATGGCCACAGTCCTGTTGGATGTTAAAGTTGATAGCCAGGCTCTGCCGGATAGACAGGCTGTGATAATACTGCTGAGATTCCTTAGCTTTGCTCTTACAAATCTGGGGGAAGAAAACAGAACAGACATAACACTTAAATTTGTAAATTATATATCTATCTATATGTTTAATATGTACTTTGTTGATGGGTATTCACAATGTAACCCTAAACACAAACACTGAAAAAGTTCTTTCCTGAACTGACCTTGGCAGCCTATCTTAAGGCACATGAACACTTTCCATTAGATAGTGAGCAAGTGCAGACCAACACATGCAGACAGCTCTACATGTGCATATATTATTCACTGGAAAATACAGTTCAGGCAGGTTGCACTCCTAGTCAGAACAGCAGCTGACACATGCCAAATGCACAGTGAAGCTTACTTTGCAATTACTGTTTATCCATATAGTTCTATTTTGTGTACTTCTCTCAGCTTGGTGTGAAGCTTGAACAAGGTAAAAATAATCAATGGCAATAGGGGATACAAACAAACATGCATAGAATATCTGAGGGTATGATCAAACGATTGCAGGACTGAGTTAGCACAGCATAACAAGTTACCACCTGAGAGCTAAGTGACTGGGTGCATGATCCTTGCCCACTGTAACTGGAAACTGCAATCTATGAGCTGCAGCTGTGTCAAGCTGACAGTATGTATGCATGGCAGAGGGTGTTGGCAAGTGGACTTGTTCTGCCTGACATGAGGAATGGAAACTCAGTAGAACATGGTACCTGAACTGCGTTGATCCTATGTTTTTATTTTGCCATATACAGCTGTATTTAATTCTGTCCAGCAATATCATGTTGATATGTACATTATCACCATAATAATTATCCTTAATAATTGTTGGCACTGCTATAACAACTGGCTGCTCCAACCCCCTGACAACAGTCACTGGACAACCTCTGTTAGGGCCTCTGTTCTAAGGCACTAAGTGATTAACATTACAGCCTTACAAGTACTCAGGTGTGTTCAACTTTGCATGTCAGCCTTAGTTCTGCTGACTTCAGGAAGATCATTTGAAGTGTGTAAAGTTGAGTGTATGTCGTAAGCTTTACAAGGTTAAAGCCCAAGCCTTCAGTGGGTATAATGCACCAACAGGTCTTAACTGCAAAGCTCAAAGGAAGAGAAAATAGGAATACATCTCACTAAAAACCAAAACTTTCAACTTTTATATGCGTATGTGGTTAAGAAATATAGTTTAATGGGAGATCTAGTCTTCTGCTTATTGATGAGAAAAGTGCATTGGCAAATAATCATATGAAAGTAGACACAAGTAGTAACAATATTTTGACTGTCCTCCTGTCTTTGATACCATGCATTTAGACTTCCCTGCATATTATGTACACAGTGGCTTAAGCTGACTGTTTATAACTGCCAGGCAGAAACAAATGTCAAAAATGCATTTTCTAGTCAATTTTATTTGAGTAAGTAAAGTCATAATTCTGCAGAAATGCTGAGAATTGCCCTGTTTGGACAGTGGCTCTTGCCAATTCATATTTGCAAATATATTTTATCCTGTTAGAGGTGAAGTTAGTTCCTGATGGAAAGTCCCCCCCTCCCTTCTCTCAATGGCTACAAAAGTTTAAAAAAATATAGTAAAAAGACAGCATTAACCTTTGAATTATACATAAAAAGAAAATGCCAGCTGATTGTGTCTGGGAGACACAGATTTATCACATACTTAATACTGCACAGAAGGCAGAAGTAGAAAAGTGTTATATAGACCCTACCAGCATGTATCAAATCGGAGTGGGAGAACAGCTATTAAGGAAAATGGAATAATTTAGTCTTCCATGCCCTGCAAGTCCATGGCCTTTTTCTGTACAGCCAACCATGGGAATAATAAATTCCAACTACAGAAAAAGTTCAGGGTGTTGTAATTCAGCCTTTAGTTTTAAAAATACTTAAGTGCCCTAATCCAAAATAGAAACCCATTCTGAAAGAGTTTTAATTTTAAGGTCAAGCTTGCTTGCTGGTAAGAAAAGTGCAAATAAGCATTTACCTTTAGCTTCTGTGGGCTGATGCCAGCCTTATGTTTAACCATGCCAAGTGCAAGGTCCTACACCTGGGTCGGAGCAATCCCAGGCACAGCTACAGGTTGGGCAGAGA
>WYDI02011967.1:0-119087 GCA_009867235.2 Psittacus erithacus
TATTATTATTGGTGGTAGCAGCAGTGGTTTGTGTTATACCTTAGTTACTGGACTGTTCTTATCTCAACCCGTGGGAGGTACATTCTTTCGATTCTCCTCCCCATCCCTCTGGGAGTTGGGGGGCAAGGAAGGACAGGTTGTGGGGGGGGAACAAGCAGGCTACATGCTTTTCTAATTTACGACTAAGCTTAAACCACGACATAGATTTACTGTCAACTGTTTCTTAAATTCAAAGAATTTCCTAAAAATCTCGCCTAAACCTTCAGCAATAGGTTGTTAAAACCAAACTTTATATTTAAGGCCCACAGAAAGTGTAAGTACCACACTATTGTCATGGTCTTAGTTACCTCTAACCCTAAACAAGCTAGCACTCTTTCTGGATACTCCCAACAAAACAAAGGTTCATCACTGAACCCAGTACATACATCATTACTGGCATTCTTCAGCTGGTTCAGCAAATAGTCAATGATGTCCCCACCATGGTTAGCATGAATGAGACCCAAGGCATAGAGGCCTCCGCCTTCTTGGTATGCTGACCCTGGCGAGGTGTCCTTGGGTAGGTAAGTTGCCATTAGCTGCAATGCTTCTTTCTCATGACCCTGTATGTCCAGTGTCCAGCAGGAAGAGAAGACAGTGGGAAGTGAAACATGAAAAAACAGTATATGCACATACTTCGCAATGATATCTAAACATGTCAGGAGAAAGCAAGTTATAGCCATTACTTTCTCCACAAAAATCAGCCTTTCAGTGCTGTACAATCAGCAAAGAATCCTTCTTTACTGGGGTTTCATTAATCACAGTGCACAAGTATTCATCAATCACTTGGTCACTGATTCATGACAAATTTGGCCTGAAGCTACAGTAGTTCATTCACCAGACCACTTTAATGAGGGCTGAAACACACAACACAATTACAAAGACTTTTTGCTATTTCAAAACAGCTCTAAATGTGCCCCTTCTGTGAATGAATTTGAAGAAAATGACTATTCAGGTCACCATTCAAACTCATTGAAACTTACTACAGTAAGGACAGTACTGTCCTAAAACCACTTAAGAAATATACACCTGCAGTTCTAATAGCTAGAAACTATAGACTCTGTTCAACTCACAAAGGAAGAGAAGATCTAGGAAGAGGACTCCTTGAGCTGTGTTATACTATCACCTTTCTGACGCTCAGTAAAACATGCCATAAACTACATCAGACAAGATGGACTTGATAAAGCACAGCTCTTCCTTTAGTGCAAAGACACCAGCTTTGTAAAAGCTGTGCCTTGCAATAGACTAGGTAAACTGGAGTGCACCACTCAGAATCCCTATTTCAATGTTTTCAGTGTTCACAAGTCAAGCATTTATATTGAACAGAGGGCAACGAACACATGTTACCTTGTGTATAACACCCAAGCTGGCAGTAGCAGTAAACTTAGCCCAGTTAGTGGCCCTGGCCAGCCACTCCAAATTGTCTCTGGAAGATGAAAAGAGAAAGGTTATACAAAGTTTCTCATACAGCCTGTTACACATCCTGCAACCAAGGTTTCACAGCACTAAAGATCACTTTCAAATGAGAAAAGTAGCTCCAGAAGGCAAGAAGGCTAACCACATTTCCACTTTACACCTCCCTTCCCTTCATCAGCCCTGATTTTTGGGTAGTCATAATCAGCCTCCTTGATACTGGTCATCTCAGTGAAGGACGAGAACAACTGCCAAACATGTAGTCCATCAATTCTCTGGGAGAAACTCTAGCAGAGTTTCTGAAGCTTTCCTCAAGTCCCTGGTAAAGGTCAACCCTGACATCTGCCTTCCAACAGTCATTCAGCACTGTCAGTCTCTACCAAAAAAAGATACACCATCTCAGAAATTCTCCAACTAGCAAATAGAACAAGCATTCCAGATCTCTACCCTCCAAACTGCTCAAATGGAAGCAGTCAAATCAAGTCAGTTTGTGAAGAGACAGAAAAGGAAACCATTCCAGCTTCTTCCCTCTGCCTGCACATTAATTTTCAGACCTTTTGGGTATTCTTCTGTAAGCCTAGAGTTTTGTAGACAACCTTTTAATAGCATCAAGTTAAGCAGGGCAACAATGTTCTTCAAAGACCTCTAAATGACATTAGAGCTTCCTTGCCTAAATTTACCTAAGGAACTGGTCGCTGGTTGTACCACAATGCATAAAGGAGTTTGCTATAACCGTTGCTGTATGACACACAGAATTCCGAACTGCATCCTGAAAGAACAAAAACAATCAGTATCATCAGTCAGCAAAAGGTATGCCCTAGTCACTTAGCATGCCTGCCAGTACACCAGAAAAATGGATTGTAATTGTGCTTAATTTAACTGGCAGTTTAGCTTTAATCAAACTAATAGATTGTTAATACATTTTAATATATCCTCAACCCATCTTTCCAGTGCAAACCAATCCTTTTGATGAGTTTCTGTCAGAGATGTGATTACTTCAATTGCAGCTTAACTGGAAAACCCCTCCTTCTGGTTCCCACAACTGAGCACTGCAGAGTGTGCTGCTGACATTTTCAGGCCACCCCTGGAACACCATGCAGGATCATTCCCAAGCAGGATCATTCCAAAGACTTAACCAGTAGATGGAAAAAGATTTTCCAGTACATTTGAAGTGTCGTCTGAAGTAGATGAACCCATTGACAAGCATCCCTTACCATTTTTGCTGACAATGTGCATCTCATTTCACATATAAAAAAACTTCTCCTATGGTTTCTAATAATCATTGAGCTTAAGAGAGTTTAATTAACCTGTAAGTTCTCATTTACCCACTCTTGAGTAACACCATCCAAAACAACTTGCTCAGTTCACTAGCACTGCCTACAGTAGTTGATCACTTTTGTCCTCAATAAGGAAATATTAGTCTCTCAGCATGTATAAGGATTTCTTTAGCCAAGCTAAAAGTATGGTCTCATGAACACCTCAATAAAGATACCAACATATTGTAACCTACAGTCCTGGCTGACTCCATGACTCCCCCAACCAGCAGCATTTGCAACAGATCAGTCATGGACATGGAGGGTCAGTTAATCCATCTTACTGACCAGATGAAAATAAACCCACCAAAAAAACAAAAAAGGGGAGGACTGTGAAGAAAAGGATTAGTTTCTATACCAATTGGAAAAAAAACCCAGAACAAAACAACATGCTAATAGCAACCTGTCACAAGATCATGCCAGCTGTCAGCTCAAATAATGATTATATGGCCTTCTTTGGGTGCAATGAGCTCTTTTTCAGCCTCACATGTTCAAGTTTTACATGTAACCAGGGAGGTCATGCTAAAATATAAGATGATGATGTAAAAACAGCAACACGGTCAAAACAAACACAGGATGAAACAGATGAATCCAAGACAACCATGTCCAAAAAGCCTCTTACCTTTGTGTTTTTGAGAATCATGAGGTCTGTATTGTTGTTTCGTATTAAAAACTGCAGATGCAACTCAATGGCCATTTCCCCACTTAAAATTTTAATCATTTTTGAGATCTGGTCCTTAGGCTCTGGATTCTTCACATACAAGCAAAAGAAGAAAAAGCATGAGAAACCAGCTATGGTTCTGTTGCAGTTCAGTTCATGAGAAGCCACTCTGATATGTTCCCATTACCATATTCCAAAATCTATCGGGTTTTAGGACTAAAAGGACATTGTTTCTGCCCTTGCTGCACAAGCCCAAACCTCTCAAGTCCCTTTGTGCACAACAGTGCAGGTGGGCGACGAGAGTCTTTGAAGTAAATGTATTGTTTCATTGAAAGCAAAAGGATGTGAGTGACATCCAATGCTCTGCAGGATGCTGTCCGGCCCTATAGATACAGTGAGTCTCCTGCAAGAGGCAGCCACTTTTGCAGATGTGAACCTGTATTTCCATGGAAGTTTTAATGGAGAGGACCACAAAGCTACAACACTTTACATGACCCTGCTGAGCTACAGCACCACTCTTGTGAGCTACAGGCTTTATTTAGAACAACACTTAGTAGAACTAGGAATCTCCAATACATTGATCTTTCAAAGCTCTTTGAGAAAGCCTCCTTCATTCTTCATGATGGAACAGTTTCCACAGATTAAGTTCCAACCTAAGTCCCTTCTGAGCAGGGTGAAAAGTACACTGCAGCATTTTGTACTGACACTGTCAGAGACCAGCCAAGCATGAGTACTTCAGCCCTTAAATTAATCCCCTCAATTATTTCTTCATAATCAGCTTTCTGAATTGTGGAAGATTAAGCTCAAGAGTATTTCTGGTCACATAATTGTTTTTATGTACTGGTCCCTTGGTACAGTCATCAATGCCAGTACAGCAGAAACTGATTTAAGACACCTTTCCTATACAAAACCACTGCTTACAGGTTCCTTAATGGGGCAAGAAATTTAACCCCTTTTGTTTTCCTTGTGGAATATAATTTCAAGAAAACACTTCTGTTTGTCCTTGATGATTTTTAAATGATCTGCAAGAATTGCTCAAAGATTCCCAAGTCTAGTTTGTAAACATGCACCATGAGGAAACAATAAAAAACCCCACACTCATCTTGGGTTTTACTTTCACTCATCTTGGGTTCTGCTTTCCTCCCTAGAAATATTACCTCTCTTCAGCATTAGAAATGTCAGAACTGCATTAGCCATTCTACATGCTGAAATGTAATTTTATGTGCATGTTAGAAATGGACTCACTTTCTCCACTACTTGGGGAAATAAACTAAACAAAAAGATTCTAACCAGCTGGACCAGCAATACAGCCACCATGCTAGCTCAAAACAAACTATGTTACATCAGCATCCCCTCCTGCCATTCCTGCAGAACAGCATTAGTTCTATACAGCCAGAACTAGAGCTGGATTTCAGAAGGAGAAGGAAAAATTCTTAAAAGTTAAAAAATGCATTAAGCTAATTCATCAGCTTAGGTTCTCAGCAGCAAATTTCAGGCCCTTTCTTCTGGAATGAGTTATTTTAACATGAACAAAAAGCAAACATGAGCCAGATCCCTCTGACCCCTTCTTCAGTGACTGAGCATGGTAATTCCTGCTGAAATCTACCCGCTTCCCACTCTCTCCCAGCTTTCAGTATCTGAACTGCTAGACTTCCAGACTGTCAGATATTTGGTCCTCAGAGATCATCTGCCACCTTGGAGACAAGGAAGACAGAAGCGGAATTCCATTCTTTGTTAGCCAAACCAGTTCAGAAACCCCAGAAATTCAAAGAAAACACTTAAGAAAAACTAAGAAAGGCATATACTGGAAAGGACACTCACAATTTCTGCAGATTTCCCTGCACAAGTGCTTCCTGGTTTCTCTTCTGCTTCCATAGCATCACTGAAATAAAATGAAAATTAAAAATGCAGCCTAGTTCACCACTCACTAATCAAGCACTGAAATTATGGCCGAAAACTGTCTCAAAAAGCAGCCTGTGATATGGAGATGATGACTGGAAACAGGACTCTGACAGGACAAGGGCTGACTATCTGGAGGTCACTGCTGAGAAGGAAACTCCTCCCAATTTAATTTTCAGGGAACTTGAAGAAAAAGGCCTAGAAAACTCCACACTCCTATTTCATCTATAGAGACTACAAAAAACAGAGATCCTTGTAGGGAATGAACAAGCAGAGACTGGTGAGAAAGCAAGGTCAACAAACAAGTCAGCAAGTATAATTATATCCCCACTCAGAAGCGCTGAGCTCATCACTATTAGGATGGATGTTAAGAGTGCTGAAATGGAAATGAAACATATTAAGCTGTTGTTAGCACCTTGTCCTAATGCTTCACAGGCTGACTTATAATTTATTCTGTGCCTTTCCTTTTATTTCACTGGAAGAGGAGAGGAAAATGCTTGCTATGCTTGTACCACTTAAGCATTTAGATGAAATTCCTCACAGCTGTGTAAACCCTTATAGTTAACCAGTCTTAATCCAGGCAGCATTCTCCACCACACTCTATCAAAGACAGTGCAGGCATCAGGTTCTGTACAGGCACGACAGCTGTAGTGATTAAAGAGCTGATGAGGCACAAACTTCCTCCATGCTGCCCCTGAGCTGGACTGCAACCTTCGCATGGGTTGGTCAATCCTCTAAAACCAGAAGTTTGAAACAAAACTATCTGCTAATTACCCTAAAGCCATGAAAACAAGAAATAAAGAAGATGGAATGGCTAGTGACAACTTTGGTTTCCTTAACAGCTGCTTCCTGCAGCTATGATTCAGTGATGAAGGGCAGATTTAGAATACATATAAGGAGGAAGTTCATTTACTGTACAGTGGCAAGACACTGGAACAAGCCACCCAGAGAAATTGTGGCTGCCCCATCCCTGAAGTGCTCAAAGCCAGGTTGCCCTCCATGACAGGACGGCTGGAACCAGATGATCTCTATGGTCCCTTCCAACCCAAGCCATTCCATGATTCTATGTTGACCACTAAAGAAGTTTTAAATGTCAGGACTTTAATAAAACTCAGACTAGATTTGAACTAGCTCTTTCTAACTGCAAGTATAAAAGGGTCTGTAACATTACAGTATCATCTGAGCTGATTCTTCCAACAAGCTATGATGTGAAACCAAACTTGTATATAGCTGCGATAAGGTTTTTACTTGAACTCTTCCCTTCCTTAGGTTTACAAGATGCTGCAAAGACCACACAACATCAGAGGGCTCCCAAGCATTTCACACTACGCCTTAATGAATTACTGCTCACTAGCTGAGCCACAGTAACTGCACCATGCTTACCTCAGCTGCAGTGGAAAATACATTCTATGAAACAGTGAGTTCTAGTAATATGCCATTTTGCCCTGAGCAAATAGCATGTCTTGTCAATTGCCCTGACTTAAATGAAGGGGAGCAACATGATTGCTTGTAATGGGCATCTATACACAGAACAAGAAGCTCCATCAGAGCAGGACCGTAATCAATTACACCCCTTCTTCAAGCCAATCTCCCCACCTGTCTTTCTCTGACCCAGGGACAGTGCCAGTGTTGGTGGATCCAGGCACGGATGCAATGGGAGTGCCAACTGTGCGGAGATTCTGGATCACAGAAGACAGGAACTGCTGGCTAGCACTTTCATACAGATCAAAGCAAATTTGGTAGGCCATGAGAAGGTTATCTTCCTTCACCAGTTTTTCCAAGATGTCACTCACAGCCTGTGGGTCATCCAGGAATATCAGGCACTGAGTGGGAAGAATAGGAAGAAGAAAAAAAAGACATTACATACTTCAGAATGAAAAAGCAACACTACACACTCCATTTTTGCCATTCCCTCATCTGCTACTTCCACACAACATCCTTTCAAAATCAGAAAAATTCTCTCTCTCTCATAGGACATAACAGAAATCTTTGAAGTTTTCATAGGTCAGTTTAAAAACAAGACCAAGTATTACAAATTCAAGACATCTCTTTCTTCACTTTGGATACTGACAATATCATCTTACTAAACACAGAAATTTCAAAAGCAAATTAAAGAAGAATCAGTCATTTTGTAGGGATGTCTCAGCTAAAATGGAAGAGGTGTAACAGTCCTGAGTCATGTACCTGGCATACCAAGTATGGCAGAGGTCTGAGAACATATGAGTAACTTCATAACTGATTGTCTTAAACACTTTCAGATAATGGCTCACCAAAAAAACAAAGCACTGTCAATGTTATTTGGAAAAATAAATACAATTCAAAGCTGTGAACCTTCCATCTGATACTCCGTACATAGGTTTGAAATATTCTGTCAGAGTTGTCTACATCCTCAAACTGCCTTTGAACATGCTTCTTTTTCTATAAATTGACCAATGTGCAATATTTACATTTCCTTTTCGATTTGATCTCATTTTGATATATATTTGAAGCACACAACCAGGAAAAGCTACTTCATTTCACAGATTAAGAAAGAGATCAAGTAGATGTCAAGTCAAATACATCTAAAGAAGAGTAACTTTTGATTGATCTTTGAACATCACTCTGAGACGCTTACCTGGCACACATTGATGAAATCTGGTTTCTCCAGATTCATGTAGATTTTAACTAGAACTCTCAAGACTTTATTACGGAACTGTTTATTCTGCATCAAAGACATACACAGCTTCAAGCTGTAGGCTAACATCCCAGGAACATCATTCTGAAATAAAATTCAAGGATATCAATTCTGAGTTTGGACTAACCAGCAGGATTTAGAAATTAAAACAAAGCTACCTCCTTTCTATTTTAAAAAGCAGAGCAAAAGATGTGGACACATAAATCTTCACAGTTTCCTTTCCCATTTTCAGAAAGGCTTATATTTATTATAAAATACTACCAAAAATATACAGGATCAACATTTAATTCAATAGTTACAACACGCAACAGATTAATTTAAAAGTTCAATAGCTATTTCCCCTTCTCCACATCCCTTGCTCAAACAATCGTTCTTGACTGTAGTGAAAGTCACCGTACTAACATAAAATGTCAACAAAACAAACCATGCGCCAAGAAAAGATCCCAAACATGCCTATTTCTTCCTAGAGACCAAGAAACAGATTTGGTTACTAAACTTCAGAAAGGTAATTTGAGATGAGAAATGTATAATGGACAACTAAGTTAGTAAATGCACAGGACAGAAAACAGAACACAGAAAGCAAAATGAATGCCTTATGAGTCTCATTCCCGTATACAAAACCAGGAGACATTCAAAAGTATGGGAAAGCTGTAAATTGAAATGGCTAAAATTTAAGATTTAAACCATATGATTGAGATAGTGCAGAATAATCAGATTACACACAACTGCTGAGCTGCTACAAATGACTACAGCCATGCTTCTCTTACTGCTACTACTAGGTAACATGACTTACCTTAAAACCTCAGTGAAAGATGTTAAGGCCAGTCTGTACCTACCATCTTGCAGTCAGGGCAGACTAATACTGCACACAGTCACTTACTGAAAATTAGAGCCACTCAAACAATTACTGGATTATTTTCTTTTGCCTACCATAAATAAATCACCTAGCCCTAGCGATCCCCTCCCAGGGAGTTAGAGCAGATGACAAGCACACCAAAATAAAATACACCAGACCTGAAGTCTGCCTAGTCCAGCATCATATCTCTGCTAGTAGCTGACAGGGAATACCTTAAGAAGAGGGTACATGGCCAAGCTTCCTGGGAACACTCTCCCACAAACTTGCAGCTTGGGGATTTCTTAAAGTTAGGGGTCTCTCTATACTCAACAGCCCTGAGTGGCTCTGCCTTCCATGAACATGATTAACCAAACACCTTGATTTTCATCTTTTATTCTGTTCATACAAAGCAGGTGAGTTTCATAGCAACATGGACCACGCACTTCACTTCTGAATCCACATCTGGAAGAGACTAGCTACCTAACCCTCCTGACACTTGCACATACCGATTCAAGGATGGTTTTCTCGAAGATGTCCAGCCTGCGTGTCTCTAGAGCTATGCCGATGGCCTGCTTGTATTTGTGGTCATCCAAGCACCGCTGGAACATTTTGTTCACTATCCCTTCTAGCCTTTCATCAACAGGCTTCTTCTCCCCTTCTGGCAGCTCTGCATTCTCCACACATTGCTTGGTATAGTGGTCAATACATTTTGCTGAGAAAATATTGAATAAATATGGAGAGCAGTCAACTTCCAAGATGTTTGCTGATGAAAAGACCAGTATGTGCACACAGACATCCTACCAGCAAACACAGCATATGGGAAACTAACAAAAGCGAGGCACAGAACTATTTGTGTACTCATATACATATAGTAGTGGAAGATCCTAATATTCTCTCCTAACAAACTCTGATGTTAGTGCTCAAACCAAGTAGGTATTTTTAAAATGGAAGCAAGGACATAATCTTTGTTCAAGTGGAATATTTTACATAAATAAGGAAACAGCAGTAAGAAATTACTTCCTCCTGACAGCTCTACTATAAGCACTAGCTGGGGAAACTGAAAGTCAGCCCTGGTCCATAATGTCCTGTACAAAGCAAATGATACCAGCAGACAGGACTTTCAAAAGACACTCAAATTATATGTGCATTCAGCATCTGACTTGCTATCTTAGTAAGGATGGATAAGAAAAATTTGTACTCCTCAGTCAGGTCTGCAGCTACACTTATTAGTTGATTATTTCCAAAGTTATGCTGAAAGTTATAATATTAGCACACAAATGAGAGAAAGGACAATAAACAACCAAAGTAATTTTCCTATTAGGAACTTGCAATAGAATAAGGGTTAAGAACAGGAAAAAAATGCCAGAACTCCCAAGTCAGTTCTGTTACAGAATCCCAAAGCAGAAGAAAGCAAGCACAAATAAACTCAGTAAAATTAGCTGCAACATCACTTTAAATGAATACAAAGGGAGAAAAAGGAATATGGAGAAAAGCAGCTAAATCAAGCGAAATCTCGAAGGCACAACAGCTTTTCTTTTGCAGCAACAGTTTTTTACCAATGATCGTCTCCACATATTCTGAGTTGTCGTTGACATTGAAGAGATCACCCGCTCCCAGGGCATAGTTCAGCGATTCCTCAAAAGCTCCCAGGTGGTAAAAAACTTTAGAAGCAACTAGAGCAGCAAACTGCCGACTCCGAAAGCCCTCATCTTCATACAGAACTTCTCTGCAAAGGAGAGAGAGAAGAGCATCAGCTCTGTGTGCTCAGTTCTCTTTAAGGCCACATGACAGCTTGATCAAACTTGCAGCTCTGGGACTATAGCTCCAATCCCACATCCTCTTATATTACTGCTTTCCAGAAAACATGGAGCCAAATGCTGTGCTAGCCAGTATTAAACAACCAGAACTACATTTACTTCATAGCTCATGTTCTTTTTAAGCAGCACACTCTCAAGTAATAAGTGGCTTACATTTTGTCCACTGACTCAGAGATTTCTGCCCAGAAGTCATTGACAACGGCATTCAACTTGTGAAGAGCAAACTCCTACAAAAGATAATAAAATGTTACATTACATAAAAAATGCATTCATTACCTTTCCCCAGTAAAAATGAAGTATCACCTAAGACCAATATCATAAACATTGACTCATTTCAACAGCAAATTCTACTTTAAAAGACCTTAGCAAGCATTCACTAAACTTTCCAAGTCTTTTGAAAATAAAGGGCTGCTCATTTAACAGGTAAGACAACCTTGATGTTCCTTCCCAAAGCCTCTCTCTGTGACAAACGACTGGCTAAAATTTCTTAAAATATAAAGTTTTTAAGGAATACTTAATCCTTAAAATACAAAGTTTTCAAAGCTTTGTGGCAACCTTTGCGTTACACATAGAGGTGGCCTATGGTCTACACCAGCCAACTCTATGTGTTTACTTGGACACAGTAAGTCAGCAAATGAACAATATCCAGACTAGAATCAACCCACTTGCAATCAGTATAGAGCAAAAGCAGGCCTCACTCAGATCTATCACCACCTATGTCAGTTTCCAAGCAAAACACTTACAACCCCACTCCTAAAAGGGGCTATGTTAACTGTTCAAGTAACTAGCAAGCGTCATCAATACACCACCACTCTGAGTGTTTCGTGATGTCCTATGGATTCATACAGTCTGTGAACTGTAAAGTTCCTGTTGCTATTTTTTTTCCTCCTACTACTATTGTGAATCCACCCCCCTCCTCAGTGAAAACTGTAACTGTGATTTCATTTTAAATCACTTAAATTATGTTAAAAACTTGAGATATTCTTCAGCTTTGAATTTTATGTAGTCAAAATGCAGTCTCTGAAACACTTAATTAACAAAGCCCCATTATCATCAGAGAGCTAGAAGCTTTGATGACTAGAGATCTTTGCATGCAAAGCTCCATTTTGATCCTTGTTCAAAACACATAAGTTTGACATCTGTTATCATGTTATTTAAACCCCTTCTTTCCACTTTTGGGCTAGATATGATTTAGAGCCCACATGTTGCTCTCCAACCATCAATTACTGAGATTCACTTATTCTGATTTCAAGCTCTCAACACAATTCATTTGCTGTTATTTTCTTCCAGAGGTAACAGCTTACCTTGAGCTGTGGCTCTTCTTCATCCAGAAGAGAGATAATCCCAGCTGCAAAACAAGATCATAGTCAGTTTTGGACTCGCGCTGTTTTAAAAGTGAACATGTTATGTAGTTCAAAACCAACAGAACAGGCAAGAAGACTGCCTCTGGAATGCGGGTTTAAAAATCTTCAGTATTAAAATTCAATTATCAGATCCAAGTTTGTATTAAACATGATATAAAATAGTTCAAAATTTATAACTGAAAAGGTACACTGTTTAGAAAAGATGATCTTTCTCAGAGAAAAACATATTAGGAACTCAAGAGAATTCAGTATTTACTTCCAGCTCCATCACTTGTTTGCTGACTGCTTTCTAGCAAGTCACTTCCCACTTCCCCAAGGGTCATAAAGATCATGTCAAATCATCTGGGATGCTGTCCCAGAACATTTGTACAAACAGCTATAGAAATACTGTTTATCTGACATAAGTGGAAGAGAGGTTATCTGGGGAGCTCAATCTGAAGAATGGTTTTAGACAGTTCTACTGTCAGACGGCAAGGTTGCAACTGAAAACGTTGGAACAGCATATGATTGAAGTCCAACACAATTCACTGCTTTTAATCTTTCATCTGTTGTATAGATTGATAACCTTTTAAATTGAAATAAGACATCATATTGGAAAGGTCAGCAAGCCTACTGGAGGGCTGAACTTGCCTTTCAAAAGATCTTGACAAATCTAAAAGGAGAGTGTGCAGGTCAAAACTAAAATGCACAAAATTAGAAAGGAATATGAATAGTACAGTGGATTGAGATCAAATACGATCAATAGTATCATATGGCTGCAGTGGAAGGAAGACAACGCAAACTTCACAGGGAGGTGTGTAAGTGAGAGCATTTCTTGGCAGATATACGAGGCAATCCTTCCATCTGCTTCACACTGACACACTTGCGCCAGACCACTGTGTCCAGTGCTGGGCACCATCTTTTAAGAGTTACGAGCAAACCTGGGTGTTCAGAACAGACCAATAAGAACAAAAAGGTCCAACAATCAGGACTTAGGCAAGTTGACTGGTCAGTCTACGAAAATCACGTAAGGGTACAGAGGTCACATATGTACAGGGCAGCTGCCAGTAGAAAGGGAATAATCTGATCTTTGTGTCAGATACAAAGAGGAATATTAAGACAAAGCTTTATTTGGAGCGTCAAAGATTGGGGTTTGATGGTAAGTTTTCTGACAGTAAGACAGTTACTCACTTTGCCTAACAAGGCTGCAGAACCTCCAGCGTCAGGTTTTTTTAAAGCCAGGCTAGACACATGTCTGTAACAACTGAAGCACTGATGTGGCCCTTCAGCAAGGAAGGCAGGTTCTGTAGCCCAGCCCACATCTCCCCATTCATCAACTCCACTCCAAACGTATGATTTATTTACTTAAAAAAGCTCCTGTGCTTACCTCATCTATCAGGAAGAAGAAATCTTACTCCTATTCAACATACTTCTTTTAGCTTTTTAAAGCCCTTTTGAAATTAATTCCTACTTCTCAATTAAAATAAGACTGAAACATAAAGCAGAGTTCAGAAAGATAAAGTTTTTTACAGACTATTACCCTCTGCACTGTTTCTCTCACAGACCCACACCAATTACACATTAGTTTCTGGCCTGAGTACTTTCAGAAATACCTCTCCTGTTTTCTTAGTGTTTAACATCTAGCTCCTCACACATTTCATTACCCTGGACTCTTTAAGCTGGCGTTTCCTCTGCAAGGCATTTGCATTTCTGACCTCCTGTAAAGTTCAAGTATGCCTCTTCCCCTTTTCTCATTCCCTGCGGCGCTCCTACAGAACCCACTGCCCAGGTCTGATACCTCCTATGGGCTATCCGCTTTAAGCAGGTGAGGTCCTTCAACTAACTGCTGCGGCACCTCACGGCCTGCCAGAGGACCCGCGAAGCCACGACGCTGCCCTCGCTAAGTACCGACAGGAAGAGGACGCGGCGCCGGAGCGAACAGCACCCGCCTCTGCCTCCCGCGCGTCCCCATTGAGCCCGACGGAGGGCCGGCCCTCTCCGGCCGCTGCAGCACCGGAGCGGCCGGGAGGCCGCCTCAGAGCAAGGGCGGGAACCGGAAAGCCCCCAAGCGGCTCAGGCTTAAAACGCCGGTTGTGGCGAACAGCCGGGCACCTGGGGGCCCTCCAGCTCGCGCCGGGACACACGGCGGCGACCAGCCAGGGGTGCTCAGCGCGGAGGGACGCCTCGGTGATGGGCGGCCCGACGAAGAACCGCGGCCGGAGCCCCCGAGGCCTGCGGCAGTGCCCAGTCACGGCCCTGACTCAGCGAAACCCCATCGGGCAACACTACCCCACGCCGCTCCCTCACCGGCCGAGGTGATCATGGTGCCGCCCGCCCGGCCCAGGTACGGAGGGAATTGGGGTCCACTCCGGCCCAGGTGCGGTGGTGCTGCCGCCGCCGCCCGGGATCCGCGCCGCTGAAGCTTCGCCGCCGCCCGGCCCGGAAGTGGCGCGAAGGGCCCCTTCCGGAAGGACTCCGTTGCCCCCGGGAAGGGTGCCCGTGACGATCGCCTGCGCCGGGCAGTGGAAAAGCAGGCAGGCGCGAGCGGGACAGCTCTGCTTCCCGAGGCTTCGCGCCTCGCCTTGCCCCGCTCGGAGACGCCCCGATCACAAGCGGCCCGCGAGCCTCACGCACGCCGCAGGAGGCTTCACAGTTTCCCCCAAGGGCTGTAGGAGCCCCACGGGTGACCCCGTGAATGCCCACGTTTGCGTTGTGATCAGACAAATGGCTGCCTCTCTCTGACCCGTGCAGATGGCATCTCCCACATGCTCGCAATGGGGTGGCATGTTTTGGGGCACAGGCGTTTCCCACCTCTTGCAGGCCGCCTCTCTCATACCTTGCAGCGTTGGGGAAAGGCTTCATCCAATCCCATTTCCCCCTTGCAAAGAAAAGCATGTGTACTGATGCCCCTGACAAGCCCTAACCAGATCCTTTTCTCTCTGCATCACTTGGCAGGGCAGGGCGGAGTCCAGTTCTCCCACACGCAGGTGTACGTGCAGGTCCCTCAGTTGCGGAGGAACATGGAGTTAATGCAGCTCTTGTTTTGTTCCAGTACAGGCAGATGGGAAAATCAGGTTTGTGGAGTTTTCCTTTCACCAAGGAAAACCCAGCTCAGCAGCAGTGGTGCTGCACAAGAGGTCAAAGCGGCCAGACTTCAGCAGCATTGATTTCTACCTGTTTCTGCTAAGTAGGAAAGAATACTTTATGAAGGACTTAAATCCCTCAAGGAAACCGTATGGCCTCAGTTAGCAAATGTTATTAATGACATGACAAATGACAAAGCCCTATTCACGATGCCAAGAGGGTCAGCTCTGCTCTTCTCAGACAACTGAGATCTCCAACTCCCTCCGCTGCCCACAGGTGAGCAGCCTGCTTGAGCTCCACACAGACCAATTCTGATGATCTTCTGGATGCTGTACACTGGGGCCACTTCCAGTCCCTCCCAATATACCTTTTACTTCAATCAAGAGAAATATCAGTCAAACCACACATAACACTGCTTTACAGATAACACAAAAAACAAACTGAAGCACGTTCCAGTTCAGAAATTAAATGTCTTTATTTTTACAGCAATCATGTAAGATCACAGTGCCCTTCAATTATTAAATCAATTAAACATGAAAGACTATCTGCTGCACCTCCACATGCCCAGCCATTAAAGAAAAAAAAAAAAAAAAGAAAAAAAATTTAAAAATTCAAGTCAAAGGAAAACAATACTTTTGATCAACTGTATTCTGACACCTTCTAAACCCCAGGCAGTTCATCAGCTTCCACAAAAGTCTCACTGCAAGGGTAAACTTGCATGATTTACTTAAAAATTTCCAAAAAATAAATCCATTGGATTTGCAGCACTAAGATAGGTTTAACTGCAAGTCTCTTGGGCCACCTCTTCACTGGTAAATTCTAGCTGGCAAAGGCCAAATACTGCAAGAAAACAAAGATTCACCTGATTATACTGTGAAGTCCTACTGGACTCACCTAATCAAGGAAAGTATGTAACTGCTCAGCAACCTGGGCTCTACTGTGAATCTAAGCAGAGGGAATCTATCGCACAGCACACATACATGCTCATGCCAGGGACAGAGCAGGAGGATACCTTCATCTTGCTAAGATGCACTCACTATTAGGTGCTGAAGCCCAGAGTCATAAACATAGCCACCCACACAGAGTGACTTTATTGAGTCACTTGGTTACATTTCTATTTTCCACCTGGTCGTAAGCAAAGAAATCCTACAGAAATCCTGCAGGCTGGAAGGAGAACTGGTTTTGGTGCCATCTCTGCTGACATCAGCTGCCTCCTAGGTTCGCTCTCCCCAGCCCACACCCACACAGGAAAGCGTTTCTGCTGTGAAGAGATGTGACACGCACTTCCCCAAATGCTTGGCATCCACCTATCCCTTCCCCATCACCTTACGGCAGCAACAGCGTGTTACAGCTGCATTTCAGTTGAAGCTTTCCTATGTAGACCAAGCTTTCCTATGTAACCAATCCTATCACAACACATTCAAACAAGCAGCATGATAATGCAGAGACTTCCTGAGCACACCTGGAAATGCTCCCCATCTCTCTCACTCGATGCTACCAGCATGTTCCAGGCACCCTTCATTGCGCTCTCCCAGCCAAAAGGGCAAAGCAGCACCATCACTAAAGGGACCAACTCTAAACCCAAGAGCTGCTAAGCTCTGCTCCAGCATCACCATCATAACCACAGAGAGGTAGGTAGGCACTGCTGTCCCCATCCTGCTGGTGGGGAAACTGAGGCATGGAAAAATGGTTTGTTGAAAAATGTTGATGATCACCGTGTTAGGCAGAGCTGGGTACAAAACCCATCCCCTGCTCCAGGTAGAGCTAGGGAGATGCCAAAGGCACACTGCTGGCCAGAGCTGGCAGGACTGCAGACACTTCAGTTGCCACTGTGAAAAAAGGAGCCAGAGAGAGAACAGACGTAATGAGAACGTACTGACGTAATTCAGCAGCTAACTCAGAGAAGAGGTAGGCGGGAAGCGACAGGTTGAAGTTTCTGGTCTGAGCTAGATGAAACTCCAAAAGGACAGCTAGCCCCAAACAAAACCCAAAGTTTGTGCTAAAAATAATACAAGACCCATTTTATGTTGCATTAAAGTCAGAATATAAAAGGTATTCTTAGCATTATAGTAATACTCCTCATAAACCAAGGATTTGTAATTAATTGTGTTGCCCTACAGGCTACAAATAGCCTTTTGGAACAACTTAAATAGATTATTTTTATATTTATTTATAAAGCAGCCACAGCTTCTTGTGCTGCAAGCCACCTCCAAGACCTGCTACTACATGGCTGTGGAGATGTCCAAAGTAAGACGGGCCTCTCCCATAACCCCATCTAGCATCAGCCACACTTTAGTGTCCATCTGCCACCCGCTCCAACCCAGGCAAACCATCAGTCAGTCTATGAGCACCAAGACAAGCCAGAGCGATGGATCCTGCTTCCAAATCACACTTTGCTCCATCTGCCCTTACTATCAGGATCTTCTGAGTTATTCTTACTGCCCAGTGGGCTGCTACTGCATTCTTCATATTATACAGTCACATTCAAGCCTTTTCTGTGGCCATTGCAGTCTCCACACCACCATGCTATTTGTCTTCGCTTTTTTTTTTTCCTGATCAGAGAAAGGGTGGGAACTTCCAGCAGCAGGTGTTGGCTCTCTGGCATAGACCTCAGGCTGAAGCAGCTACAAAAGACCCTGGGAGTTAAGCCAAGCAGCTTCTCTCATTAGCAGTGGGTCCTCAGAGGAGAAGGTAAATGGGCATGCACCAGCTCCTCCTCCCACTGCTCCAAATTCACTGGGCAGATCAGGGACATGGACTATGCTAAGTACCCAGCAGTTCTAAGTGCCTGTGCCTCCAGCAGCTTCTTCATAGTTTCCATTGGGGGACAGGCTGGTCAGAGCCACTTCTTCCTCAGGGTCCTGCAGGTCATCTGCAAAGAGCAGAGTGAGGTCAAGGGAGATCGAAATGGGAAACCTTTATTACTGCAAAATGCAACTTCAGATGAAAGGAACACATGGGACAAAGCCATTGATATATACTCAAAACCTAAGCACAGCTGATTTTTTTCGTAACTGATTTTCATTTTGGTTTACAAACTCCACATTGCTTCAACAAATGGGTTATCTATGAGCGAAGGAACCCACAGCCTAGCTCCCTGGCCTCCTGCCATCTCAGAAATCTCAGAATAAACTGCGTGGTCACCTGCTGGGCAGGCAAGATCAAGCACTAAATTTTCTGACCCTAGAGGACAAGTCTCAAAGCTTGTTTCTCAGTTGTTTTCTCCAAGCCTTATGGTTTTAAGCTTTTAATGTGTTTAAGAGGCATTTGGACAATGCCCTTAATAATGTGCTTTAGCTTTTGGTCAGCCCTGAAGTGGTCAGGCAGTGGGCCTAGGTGATTATCATAGATTCCTTCCAACTGAAAATATTCTATTCCAGTCTATTCTGTTCTAGTCTAGCCTAGCCTATTCTGTTTACAGTGAAGGCAGTTCCCCTCCTCTATGTGCTCTGTGGAGCACAGTCCAGACCTCCATACCACACACCTTACAGCTTCTTGCTTGAAGGCACTTCTGCAAAAAGAGAATCACTGCTGGGAAAGGCAAGCAGCAGCGCCAGCGGTACAGCAAAGGCTGAACACTAGGGTATTTGCTACCTGAAAAATCTCCTTTAGAATCAGGGAGCCCAAGGCTGACTGTTCTCTTCCTCTCCTCAGCCAGCCTCGAATGCAAGTGGTTTGGGAACACTCCTTCCAGCCATGTTTGCAGAAAACATCATGTAAGGTGATGTTTCCAATTCATTGTTTAGACAGACAGCAGTTCTGCTGCCAGAAACTCTGATAAAACGCATCTGAGTTCAGCAGTGCTCCCAGGGGTGTAGTTGGGCACTGGACCTCACGTGATTTCATTTAGACATGCAAAAGGCCAGAAAACAGGGAGACGGCAACACAGCAGCCAGATATGCACAAGTTGTCTTCAGTTTCTGGACAAACTACAGCCAGGAAAGATACATCAGCTGCAGAGCTGGAAATAGTTTCAAGAGGCCACCATCAAGGGGTTTGGCCATCAGGACAACCAAGGAGTCAGTGAGGAACCTCTGACAGTCACAGCAGTATGAGTGAGGGAACTGGGCATACCTTCATGAATGTTGTTTGAAGCTTTTGCTTTGTGGTCTTTTCTCCAACTCCTCCGGCTCCAAGAAAAGCACCGCAGGAAGGATGGGAGTCTCCACCTCTCCCTGTCTTTCACCTCTTCTGGACAAATGAGAGAAGATGAGTTCAGACCAGCAGCGGGTCAGCCCCACTGCTCCTCCACCCCCCTGGTGCGGACTCAGAACATCTCCCTTTCACAAGCCCAACACTTAATGGCAAAACCAGGTGCACTCCACAGAGCCCACCCCTAGAAAGCAGCTCCTGGCAATCCTTATTTCAGGCAGGCACCTCTCTGATACCATCGAAATTTGTCCCCAGTGTCAGTTTCTACTTTGCTACCTCACTGCCAAAACCATCCTGAATGCAGCAGCCCAGAGTGAAAACCTGGCAGGAGCTCAGCAGGAGCTCAGCAGGCACATGCTGGGGACTGCCACAGTTAGGGCACTCCTACAGAAGGAAGTTTTTCTTTTGTGTTATCACACAGCTTTTGCCACATCAGCCTAATTCACTGCTCCCTGCTTTATGAAGCAATTCCTCCCTCCTAGGGAGAGCTGCTGGACATGCAGACTTGCAACACACTGAAAACTACTGCTGTAACTGCTTGTAAAATGCAGAGAGCATGTAGCCTCCATCAATGTATAGTATTTATTCTGGAGGACAATGAAGACCACAAGTTACTAAAGGCTTTCAAGCCATTACAGTAAAACACTACAGCAGCTTGTAAAACACTACACCAGGTCTCCAACAGCAGCAGTTTCCATTGAAATACGATAGGAGCCTTTCACCTCCTAATCAGATAACAAATGATAAACCACTTCAGCGTCCTTCAGCTTATCAAGCCATTGCGACATGAAAGGGTTCACAGTGGCAGTCTTTCCTGCCAGTCAATGAACCAAAACCTCCAGCTGTAAAGACATCCCCTCCTCACAGTGCATGGGGACTCTGGCCACCACTGAAACGTGGCAGAAGAGCAGCCCAACACACTCCTGCTTAGATCCAAGAGATACAGGAACCCCACTGCCATTTCTGTCCCAGATCCACTGCACAAATGACAGTGCCCAGGACATTCCCAGCACAGGGAGGAGGGCTGTAGCTCCAGAGCAACTGTCACAGGCAGAGCTGAGCAGCAATGTGGGTGGAAGAGGAAGCTGGGCTGAAATAAAACAGGCATAAGCACAGGTACACAGAGCCTTATATTCTGTACACCTCCCAACATCCTTATCCGGATGCATCTGAATAAGCCCTTTTTTCAGCTTAGCACAAGCCCCTTTGAAAGTCAAGAGGGGAAACAAGACAAGCTCAGCACTCACTGAGGACATCCTTACGGTGGCATCCCTAGAACCTGCCTTGCAGCATGCTCTGGAGCCCCACGCCCATCTCTTCCACAGTCCTCCCTCATATTACATTAAATCTATTATTCCCTTTGTGCCTTGCTTGTGGGAAAGCCACGGGTGGAAGGAGACCAGGCTGCAATGAAGCTGGTGCCTGGCACTGCCAGGTCCCCACCTCCCCAGAGACCACATTTGAGATCCCTCTGGCCATATGGAGATTTTGGAAGGTAGAGCTCGCAGGGGCATGGAAAGAAGCTACCCTTGCCTAAGGTTGAACCCTACAGCTGATGAGCATCCTCATTACACATGCAGGTCCTGAGACACTTACATGACCAGGCAGAGCATCAGCGATGAACTAAAGGTGAACTGAGTCCTACCCACCACGCTTATAAAGCACAGACAAACATGCTCCAATACCTGCTTCAGCTCCTGCTTCTCTTTCACTACAGGTGACTGCTATGCTGCTTCCATGTCTGTCTGAAGGACAAATGCACAGCCAGCCACAAAAACACATGTTCTGAGCCAAGTACCAGCAATGCGCAGAGGTAGAGAAAAGTCACATATGCAGGGATGTTTTTCTGCCTCTGCAGCTGCTGTCCCATCAGGCTGCTGTGACAAGAACCAAAGGGCTCACTGGCATCTGGGAGCGCACCAGAAATTCTTGCAGTGGGAGCAATGTGAGGAAAACAAAAGTATGTGAAAGAAGATGGAAAGGGGATCATGCATACTTCTGTACAAAGAGTTGGCAGAAGACAACCTTGAACTCTCACAGTGAGTCCCAGCCACTTCAAAGCTCCTCAACATTCAGATCCAGGATTCTGGACTGAGCAGATGGAAAGAAGCACCTGAGCTGCTGCTGACCATCCCCATGCCCCAGACACCCCAGAGGACCTTGTCAATGTGGTGCTGCAGACAAGTGCCAGGATTCCTTGGGGTAAAGGCAGCGAGACAGCAAAGCACCTAGAAATGATGGGGAGCGAGGGAAAACTGGGGAAAAAAAGTGAAAGAAGGAAGTAGGAAAGAGAAACAGTCCAAGACAAGCAGTGCCAAAGATTAAAATGAGCCCAGGCAAGTTTGTGTGGCTGCTATGACAGCAGAGCCTGCCCAGCTGCCCATCACCCTCAGTTTGCATACAAACATGACTCGTCTTTCACCCCAGGGCAAGTGCTGTTCCTCAAAGCCCTGCTTAACACCCGCTTTCATCCTGCCATGCTTACCTCACTTAAACTGACCACCAACAGATGAAAACACCCACTTACTGTTCTTATTCATTATGTAAAGTCAGCATGAGCATCTTCCCTCCTGCAGGAAGGTCAGGACCTGCCTGCACCCTACAGCAAGGGCCACACCCAAATCCTGCATCCCCAGGAACACACATCCATAAGCGTGGATGGCCCATGGTGTCACAGCCATCAGCTGCCACATGCATGCTATCCCTGATGCCTGCTATCTGCTCTAGTGCTTCCCAACCTGCTGGGAAGTTTGACCTCCCCAGCTGCCAGGGCTGGGAAGTCAACCAGAAAGAGACAGAATCCATTGAGAAGGCTCTGATCCCACCAGCATGAAAGAGAATTCACTGGGAAAAGCAGATCTGACTGGGTGGGTGAAAGATCCTATCAGGGCTGATTAGATTCCAATAAGAAAAGCCAGATCCCATTCTGGGGAAGGAAGATCCCATCAGGAGTGGTAAGATCCCATTAGGATGGGGTAGATCCCACCGGAAAAATGGAACAAATCCAACCGTAAAAGCCCCCGGCCCCAGCTTAAGGCCACTCGCTGTCCCCCGGCCGGTCTCCTCCAAGTACCTGCGGGGTGCTGCAGGGCGGCCCGCAGGGCGCGGCAGGCGGCGGCGCGGCAGTCGCGCAGGTCTGAGGGGCTGCCGAGGCTGTACCGGGCTGCCTGCACTGTGCCGGGCGCCGGGAAGTGCCGCCGCAGCGTGGCGTCCAGCACAGCCGCGTCCTCCGCGTCCCCGCCGGGCAGGAGAACACCGACGACGGCGGGCGGCGGCGCTGGGGGCAGGCGGCCGCGCACATCCCGCACCACCTCCCGCAGGCGGACCCGGGCCCCTTGGCCCTTCGCCGCTCCGCCGCGGCACAGCACCAGCAGCAGCCGCGCTACCAGCGCCCGCCGCCCGCCGACAACCCGCCGCCGCGACTGGCAGCCCGGCCCCGGCGGCGCCTCCTCCCCCAGGAGGTCGCGGGCGAAGGCGGCCAACGTGGCTGCCGCCGGGGACCCCTCCACCACCTCGGCCACCAGCAGCACGGCCCGCCGGCCACCCGCTAGCTCCACCAGCGCCCGCAGCTCCTGAAGCTCCGCCGCCGCCATCCCCACCGCTGTAGCGCACCCTGCCCGGTCCCGCACCGTCCCTGGGACCGCACCGCCCGCGGTCCCGCCCCCGCGCATCACTCCCGGCCCCGGCCCCGGGCACCAGCTCTGCACCCCCCGCGCCAAGCACCACCCCGTGGTCCCCCCTCCCCGCCCCATGAGAGGCGTCCCGCAGCATCTCCGGCCGCGTGCCGAGACCGGCACACCCCCTCCAGTGAACAGCCCCTGCCTGCTGCCGGGTGGGCACAGCAGGGAGGGTACTAGAGGGCACATGGGGCCCTCATATCTGCCACGCAACCAGCCTCAGAGCCCCTGCACGGGCCTCTTGCGAGTCCGGTCTTGTTTTCAATGGGGAGGTGATAAACTTCAGGCAAAAAACGTGCTGCGGAGGGGCTGGGAAGCTGAGAGAGGGATGAGCAGAGGCTGTGGTGACTGCAAAGTGGGGTACACACACGGCCACAACAGAGAAGCAGCAGCTGATAGCGCACCCCCGAGGGTATAATGCGCTCCCCAGGGTCTAACAGGCCTTACTCCAGGGCAGTGCTAGAGTGGCTTCCCTGGTGCCACATGCCATTATGCTGCTGCACAGCCTGGCCAGGCTATAGCCACATTTGGGAAACAATTTCACTTTGGGAAACAATTACACCTTCACAGACCATACCCACCCCACTGGTCACAAGTTCCCCAATTTGTGCACAAGTGCACAGCTGAGCTGCAGTCCTCATCCCACTCATCCCACACTCTGCACCTCCAAGTCCCTTCCGAAGCCAGTCCCCTTTGGCTTCTCCTCTGCAAACACCACATCTATCCCTCTTCATGCAAAACACAGTCCATAGTCACAGCCACCAACATTGGCAGCACTCCACAGTGACACACACATTCCATCAAAGCAAATAATGTTTGCAGGAAACTATAATCAGGGCTTGGGTGCTGGCATATGTTACACAGCCCCAGCACAGGGAAGGGCCCATATCCCATGAGCTGGCCCTGCTAGCTGACAGTGAATGACAACAATGCCACATCAGCACTCAGCCCTGACACTTGTGTGGTGTTGGTGTGTCTGTCATATGAACCAGGAAGCTCTGATCTGTGGCATATGGCAAATACTTCCCCTGTGCTGTATCAGAACAAGATCCACCAAACAGCTCATGTCCTATCGTAAGAACCCAAGAAGGGATAAACAGCTCAAAGGAGTCGCCTTGGGCAGTTGCTCTTTGAGGCCATTTGGAGCCAAACCATCTCTGTGGGATGGGCAGAGTTGGCTTTAAGAGCACGGCAGGCAAAAGCTGAGCTGAAATCCATGTGCCTGCCCTGTATCAGTGATTCCCAGCAGTGCACTGGGCCACACTCATGCCACAAAGGCGGCTGAGCCAGCATGCCTGCTTCCTGCCCATACTCATGGGCACTCTTCCCAGAGCCCTGCAGATCAGCAGGCACTATGTGTGGGATGTGCCACAGGCTGGTGCTCAGGCACAGTGGAGGTGTGGCAGGTTAGGAAGGTCACTGCCACCAATTTTCAGCCAGGAAAACATTTTCCCTAGCTATGACAGACAGGCTTAGCAAACACTGCCCCATGCCAGCATCTGTGGCACCAGACAGAACAGGCAAGGGCTTCAGAGGGACTTTCTGTCCTGGGTCCTTGCAAAAGCAACTTACTCATTGACAAGTGCTGATAAGCAAATCAGAGGGAGATAAAATAGAAGGATTAGGCTTCTCTTCCAAAGATCAGGGTCTATTGTTGCAAGAGCCTGTGCTACCATGCCAGGTAGCCCTGAGAGCAGCTATCAATATGGCAGGGCTACAAAGTCAGACATAATTCAACAGCCAGGTCTGGCTATAGTGTTGCTCAGATTTTGTATTTATGAGGAATTTTTTAACTCATCTGTTCAGAATCCTGCTCCCATGGAGAAAAACCCTGGGTGTAACCAGCACCATGAGCAGCACCTGGAGGGGACAGGAGCAGGTGCTGGTCCACAGGAAGTCCTCACCTTGGGATTTCTCTGCTGATACTTTCTCCCACTACAGAATTGTGGCTACAGACACAGACTGGATTATAAGCGAGTCGCAACCAGAAAGTCTCTGGGAAGAGGGACCAGCAGCTTTGGCTGCTCCCTGCAAGAAAAAAACAAAGACAGACACTTGCTTTGGCCAGCCTGACTGTGGAAGGGCAGGTCTCTTGAAGTTTGCTCTAAGGAGGCAGGATGTCCCCTGCAAACCTCCACAAGATGACCCACATACTTAAATTCCACATGACCTGCCAGCACAGCCTGGTGTGTGGTGGTGCCAGCTATACCCTGCCTGATGTGCCAAGACCGGGTCTTGCAGCACAGGTCTCACAGGGCTCTTTTCAAGCAGTGCTGTGCCAGTGACTTGCACAGAAACCCCAAACTGCATCAGAAAGTGGGCTCTCAGGCAGGAGATTCCCCTAATTAATTAAGATTATTTTTGCAGAGGAGGTATAGAAAAAACTTAAATTATCTTTCTAACTCAGCTCAGAAAGAGCACCACTGGCTATTTCTCTGCAGTGGCCCCAATGTTTAAACTGCCAGCACACCCTCTAAAAACTAATATTTGGGACCAGATAGAGCTGTTCTTCATGGCCACTGCAATTCTTTAGTTAATTTTTGGGTACACACATACCATTGCCAGCAGAAGCTGACTGGAATGGTGAATGTCACCCACAATACCCAAACAACCTTGTTTGCATTTCTTTACTCATTAACAGAGGTAAGATCTAATAACATATACAACTTTATCTTCCTTTGTGTTACTTAAAGGGGTACAGCTCAAACAGTTCAGAGGGTGTCAGGAGCTCAGCAAGATTTGTGGTCCCTGACAAAGTGACTTCAGAGCTCTGGCAGGCATCTGAGCAAAACACAGATGTATTTACAAGGCCTGACACTCCTTCAAACGCCCACCTGACTGTCACATTTGTAGAAAACCTCTACAAATAGTCCCAAATGAGGGTAATCACATCTCTTACATATGGCTGTTCAGAGCAAACACAGCATCTGCTCATTCTGGACTTCAGAGGAGGAGAGGATGCTTGGCTCAGAGAAATAAATTTATCATGTGTAGTAGTAGTGCCTTGAAGTCTAAACAAAATCAAAAGTCCATTGGATTAGGCCCCTTAAGAGATGCATTTACCAAGATTGACCTCTCTTCTGAAGAGAGTAGAAAGAAGACAGGGAAAGGATTCTCGTGCCAATTTTGATGATAGGTCTGCAGAGAAGCTAAACGAGGGAATCTGTGAGAGCAGTTATGAGCCTCTGTGTGTAGTGATGCAGCCCAGCTTCTTAAACTCTTCCTTTCAGCAGCCTTGGTGCTCATGGGGGCACTTTGAAAAGCCTCTGAGCCAGCAAGGAGCTGACCTGGTGGCTGACAAGTGCTCTTTCACACACCTGTTCTCCAAACCTGCTTTCACTTACTGCTTTGGAAAAACACACCATTATGAGACACCGGACAGAAAGCACCTGCTTTACTTGTGCATCGCGCCTGACTGCCACCAGGGGCATCGCTGTGGAGCACCAGCACGTGCTGAGCTGTCCATACTTTTTACCCACTGGTGTGCCAAACCAGACACAGATCCTTCCTGTGGCAAGTTCAGTCACCACTGAATTCAAAAACTGGATGGTCACTTTGTTCTGTCTCAGCAACCCACACCCAGATACCTCCAGGGATGGCTGAGACAGTCCCAGTTTTGGTCCCTTAGCAGCCTGTGCTGACTCAGCCCTGGCCTGGATCCACTCAAGTCACCATACCCCTCTGAGCTCCACTGAACATAGGTTACACCCTCTAAACAAATCATAGAATAGTTAGGGTTGGAAAGGACCTTAAGATCATCCAGTTTCACCACATCCCCCACACACTTCACACTAAACCATGTCACCCAAGACTCCCTCCATTTGGCCTTGAACACTGCCAGGGATGGAGCATTCATGCCTTCTTTGGGCAGCCTCACCACCCTCACAGTGAAGAACCTTTTCTTTATATCTAACCTAAACTTCCCCTGTTTAAGTTTTAACTCGTTACCCCTTGCCCTATCACTATGGTTCCTAATGAAGAGTCCCTCTCCAGCACCCTTGTAGGCCCCTTTCAGATACTGGAAGGCTGCTATGACGTCTCCACACAGCCTCTTCTCCAGGCTGAACAGCCCCAACCTCCTCAGCCTGTCTTCATAACGGGAGGTGTTTCAGTCCCCTGATCATCCTCATGGCCTCCTCTGGACTTGTTCCAACAGCTCCATGTCCTTGTTATGTTGAGGACACCAGAACTGTACACAGTGCTCCAAATGAGGTCTCACGAGAGCAGAGCAGAGGGGCAGGATCACCTCCTTCAGCTGCTGGTCACACTCCTTTTGATGCAGCCCAGGATACGGTTGGCTTTCAGGGCTGCAAGTGCACACTGCTGGCTCATGTTAAGTTTCTCATCAACTAACACCCCCAAGTCCTTCTCTGCAGGGCTGCTCTGAATCTCTTCTCCACTCAACCTGTAGCTGTGCCTGGCATTCCCCCAACCCAGGTGTAGAACCTTACATTTGGCTTGGTTGAACTTCACACAGGGGAATCTGCTTCAGCGCCTGGAGCACCTCCTCCTTCCTGCACTGACCTTAGTGTCTGCAGGGCTGTTTATCCCACATATTGTCACTCCTCCCTCCAGCTGCAATTGCTCCTGCACAGCAACTTCCCCCTCCTTTTTAAAGATGTTGTCCCAGAGACACTACCACTGTCACTGGCTTGACCTTGGCCAGCAGCAGGCCCACCTTGGAGCCAACTGGCATTTGCATTATCAGACCTAGGGGAAGCTTCTGGCAGCTTCTCAGAGAAGACATTCCTGTAGCCCAGCCACTACCAACACCTTGCCAAGCAAACCCTATACAATAAGGAATCCCAAACCTTTCCCTGCCTCTGTTCTCCAAAACGCCTTTCTCTTTGAAAGCTGTGCCTCATTCTGCGCATCTTGGCAGTTGTCCTAAGTTTCCTTAGATTTCCTTAAGTCACTATCCCTTTCTGGATGGCAAAGGGGCATAGGAAGGTATGTCTAAAGAGGAAAATGGGGACCTGGCACAGTCTGATGTAAAGAACCTCACCACCGACCACTATACACTGTGATAAGGCCAACCAGGAGACCAGCAATTATTAATACTCTGGCACTAGAGCTGCATAATGAAAAATGTCTTCACCATCCTTGGCGGTGTTCAAGGCCAGGTTGGATGAGGCTTTGAGCAACCTGGTCTAGTGAAAGATGTCCCTGCCCAAGGCAGAGGGTTGGAATGAGATGATCTTTTAAGATCACTTCCAACCCAAACCATTCTGTGATCCTATGAAAACCTGTCTAAATAAACTGCACAGAGCAGACATGAGGCATACATGCTGCCCACATACATACGGCCTCATTCTTTGTGAGTCTACTAGAACCATTATTTTTAGATGCGAGCTAGGACTTACACCTGCTATGATCTGGGGTCCTGTCACACAGTTTTGTCTCAGCAACAGTCATCACCCAGTACACAAGAGAAACAGGAACAAGGAATTTCCCTCTACTAGGTAGGCAAGGAAACACTTCTCATGTCCTAGCTACAGTTTCTGTGTACAGTTATGGGGTTGTGAACATTTATTGTTTAGCCTTGCAAACAATTCAGATTCCAGAGACAGGTCACAATATAGACTGCCAGTTACTTGTTTTTAGAATGTAGTCCAGTCTGCAAGCTCTTTGCCAAGCACAGTCAATCTCAATTTCATTGTCTAGCTTAGAGTCACTATTCCATCCCCGTGCTGTGAACTCTGATATGCTACTGAAAAAGAGCGAAGTCCCTCAAAACAGGTGGAGGGGACAAAACCAGAAATGTACAATAATTAAACAGATTCTCCATTTTATTTCCAATAAAAATTTTAGATCCTAGATGGATACAGCATCTGCAAAACACAAGAACAGATACAATCATGTTAGAAATCATGTTACTGGACTGTACCGTTTTAAGCACAAGTTTTGCAGTTGCAATCTGAATTCTCAATCTCTTCAACTACTATAAAAGCTACACCCTTTCCCCCTTTTACACAGAAGAGGTGCAAGAATTGAAAAGTGCAACAACTAGTTCAGTGACTCAAAGTGGCACTTTGCTGAGGGTACAGAGTGCCCTGGCAGTTAGGCCTTTTGCTCACAGTCAGCAAGAGTCCTCACGGGTCTAGTTTCAGGATTTAACTGCACCACTCCTAAGGCACAGGAAAGAGTCAGAATGGAAGGATGGAAGAATTGCACCCCCGATACTCCTTTGACAACATCACTAGAAAAATATTGCATCAAAACTCAGTGAGGGGCCTAAAGGGACAGTCTCACTGAAGCCTTGTGGCTAAAACACCAACTGTGGAGCAGGTACTAGTGGACATGCCAGGACTGCACCCTCTAAGTTCAAATATTGGGGAGGTAGGAGAAAACAAATCTATCAATGGGTAGAAGTCAGAGTAGAAGGGTGCAAAAGTACATGATCCAGGGAAAAGAAATCAAGATAGCTTTAGAAGAGAGCAGAAGAAGAGTCCTGGAAGTTGAAAGCCTTTCCAGACAAGCTGAGCCAACACACAAAACCCTTGACAATGAGACAAATCCCCTCCATACAAGAAGCCACCAATAAACCCCTCCTAGCTCCAAAAGGAGCATTTACTGAAAAGCCATGCTGAACACATAACAGCAACAGAACAAAACCATAGTTCAAGTTTTCCCTCATATTAAGTGGGATTAAAAGGCTCCCTGAAAACTGCCACTAAATATCTTGCTGCTGAAATAAATCCACTTACCACTCGGATTCTGTGTCCAATGGCCTTGGCAGGAAGGTTGGAGCGGAACTTGGCACGAACCATGCCACTGTTCCCATGGGCGCGGGTTACCTTCCCCCAGATCACTCGTGTCCTGTTGGGCTTCCCACCGGGGGTTACGGTGTTGCTAAGGAAAGAGAGGAAAAGCTCTGCTGAGAAGGCCAGCCACAGTCCCCTGCTGGGCTCTGCAGTGACAGGGCAGACAATGTGGCCTCTTTAACGCACTTCAGTAACTTTATTCCACAACCATTTTTAACCAGACCACACGCCACTTTTATTTGCCTGTGAAATTTGCCAAGCCTGGGAATTTCACTATACTTTCCAAACAGCTACATACTGCAGCTTGTAATTTATCAGAAGCTCCACTGGAGAGCTATTAAGTTACAAAACTTAAGAATTTGTAAAATGCTGATGCTAATATGATCAAACCAAAAAGTCAGAGTTTTCCAAAGAAAATGCAACATCTTATTTGTACTATTTATCCAGACACACCAAAGGCAGGAGAGGCCTAAGTCATTGGAATAGACTGAAAAAAACTGGTTTAAAGAAGCCATACGCCATCTTGGAAATGACAGTGGTCAGGTTAACACTTCAGTAAATTTTATTCAAGGCAATTCTGAACTCCCATATCTGAACTCCAACAAATACACTCCAAGAAAAAATAAGTGGAAAATATTAAGTAACTGCCCTTAAGGCTTCCACCAATGCTAGCACAGCAGTGACAGTACTCTGATATGGGCACACAAATGCCATGATACAAATTCCTCCAGGCTTCACAAAGTAATTCTGCCATTTAACTAAAAAGCTCACAGCACCCACCTCAAACTCACCTCACTCCAATCTACTTCATCAATCACCTTCAGTATCTGCTAGTCTTGAGCAAAATATGTTTTTCATAATTTCATTACCTGAATTAAGACAGCTAAAGCAAAAACAACCCCAGACATTAAAAACAAAACCAACTCAGGAAACTGCTCTACACAGTACTCCATGAACACTCTACGGATAAACTGAACCCAATTTACTTTTGTTCTGACAAAAACTCTCTAAGCACACAGCTCACATGCTGGTATTTGCAAAAGCTGATACAGGAGTTGGCTAATTTAGCATAACAATAAAAAGCAACTTACTTTTTAGCTTTGTACACATAGGCACACCTCTTGCCCAAGTAGAAGTCTGTCTCCTGACGGGCATAAACACCTTCAATTTTCAGCAAGGCGGTGTGCTCTCGCTGGTTTCGGAGGCCACGTTTGTAGCCAGCAAAGATGGCCTTGCACCACAGCCTAGAGACATTGAAAGCATTTGCAAATTAGAATTCACACCATCACGTGCTGTTTCAGCAGAAGCTATTTCTACGGCAGTAAAAATTTAGCCAAGGAAAAAACCCCCTACTTTTACTTTCACATAATTATTGCAGATCCCTACATTCAGCCAAGACAGAAAAGCCAAGTAACTGAGACATGAAGTATTTATGAAAACTCTGTATCTTTCTGCTTGTTACAGATTTCTGGCACTACAGGCTGCATATTAAAACCACAGTGCTTCAACATCAGTAGGTGTTACATTTTCAAATGTCTACAGTCTGTGACGAGTAAACTTTACTTCTTTTCTATACACCACAAACTGTTTCCTGTGTTGCAGTAACTGCTATAGAAAATAGTAACTGCTGCTAATTTGTAGCCTCCAAGAACTTAATTGCAGTTTATCAGGACAGCTCCACATGCATCGGACCAGTGACATTACACAAACTCCTCAGCAATTCTTCATGACAAAGATGTGTCTGTACTGTGCAGGTAAAGCAATTACAACGCTCATTCCGCACATCATGTACAGTGTGACTGTCTCAACTGCATCCAGCAACCGTCCCATAACACAGTAAGTAGTAAATCAAGCTACCGAGTTCGACCTTCTACACACACATAAGAGAGGATGAACTCTACAGATAAATATCAAGACAAAAAGTTACGACTCAATCCCTACATCCATGAGAAAACTCGATAGCAAGTAGCGCAGTTACGCAAGGAAGCAATATGCCAAAGCCTCCACTGAACAACGGAGGTTTACAAACGCTGTGCTAACAAAGCCACCATTAATACTACAAATCTATTGACAAGCCAGGAAAGCGTGGCAGAACATATGAACAGCTATAACTACATATGAACTACTACAACTAGCTTAAGGCAGAGACTTCAAAACAGGGAGGCACAACCGTGGGTGTTTAAGAGGGCTCAGCAGGATAATGGGCAGAAGAGCTACTGCAGGAAAGAGATCCTTGCTCACAGCTTTAAAACTCAGAAACGCTCAGTTTGCAAGACTTATCAGAAGTACAGTGTACAGCGAGCCAAAAGCCATCTCGGGGTAGGTAACTCACCTCCCGGTCATGGTGTCCTCCTGAAGCCCAGGTCCCAGCAGGCCTAGAAACGACGCACAAGCCATGAGCCTTTCAGGCCAGCAGCTCTCTCCAGCCGAGCAAGCGGGAGCTGCCGCAGGCCCGGTCAGGGGCCAGAACATCCCGACAGCCGGGAGCCACCCAGAACAAAGCCATAAAGGTTGCCAGAGCACGCAGTTCGGTCTCCGCCTCTCGAAGGAGGGAAAGAGACCCCTCCGCTTCCCCACAGAACTGGACGTTCCAGGCGCCCCATCCCCTTTCAGCTACGCGCCCCAAACCCACGGCCAGGACCATCCACCGCACATCGGCGCCATCCCGCCCTCTACCCGCTCCGCACGGCGCCAGCCGCAACACCCCAGGAATCCCGCGCCCGCCGGCGGTGCCATGACGGAGACATCTCCCCTCCACCCTTCACCCCGCGCCACTGCTCACCAGCTCACCCCCCCGGCGACCAACCAATATGGCGGCAAAAGAGAAAGATGCCGCGCTGCCTTCCGGGATGAGGGCGGGGAAGGACCCTCCTCGGGCTGCCGCGAGCACTGCCTGAGAGAACGAAACAGAGGCTACCCGGCGGGGTGAGTATATCAGGCCCCAGCGCCACCCCTCGCCGTATCCCCCTGTCCCCTTTTTCCTCCGGCTGGCGAGCCGGGCGGGGGCCGCCCCAGCCCAGCCGCGCAGGCATCAGGTTGGGCAACCCGTCGAGGCTCCCGGAGCGTGGTGGTTGTCATGGAGACGGGCCCCGCCGATACTGCGTGCCAGTGAGCGCCGCAGCGGGTCGGGGTCGGGCCCAGCACCGGCAGCGAGCGGTCGCTTGGGGTAGGAGCGGAGCGGGGAGTATATCGCGACGCGGAGGTTGAGGGGAGGCTTGGCAGGAGGAACGGGGCCGCAGCCTGGCTGTGAGAACCGCCTGCGGCTGCAGAACAAGCCGAAGAGCTCTGCGAGAGGGCAGCGAGGAGGTGAAGTTGGAGTGCTTGGTGCTTCTGAGGTGGCCAGGGCTTTGAGGCCCTCTTCTGATGGCTGCTTTCCGGGCCCTGACCATCTGCCTCCCTTCTCACCTTGAACTGAATCATCTCAGCATTTATTTCACTCCCGATATCACCTTGGTGACAGAAAACATGTATTTCTATACTCGGATCCCTGTAGAAATACATGTTTTCCCTTACTCATTTTCCCATGTTGGGGCCATTCACTCCTGATCTGTCACTTCTCTCACGTAGCCAGAAACGTGAGGGAAATGTGCCTGGCTGTTTAGACTTTCATTGTAACTTTGTTCCTAAGTGTCTTAAGCTGCATCTGAGCATGTGTCCAGACTGCTTTTAGGGGGAAAAAGGATTTCAGGAATCTCAGGAGCAAAGTCTACTGTTGTCTTGTCGCCAGGTGGGCTTAGAGAGCTTGAAACTGGACTGAGGAGTTAAATCCTGATCCAGGAGGACAATCAAGTCTATTTGTACATTGTTGGGCCAGGGTAGAAGCACACAATGCCTTGCAAGCAGGTATAAGCAGAGTTTTTTCTTTGATTAAATTATTAGGAAGTAGGAGCAGAGAAGGGATAGAATATTATGCATTCTCCAAATTACTCTGTTGGCTTCTACTTTAAGGAAGAGGTAGAAAGCAAAGCAGTGCTCAGTATTCTATCTAGTTACCAGTACCAAATGTATGCTAGGCACCTCTGCTTAGAGAAAGAACACAATCCCTACTTTGAGGAGAATGAACTATCTGTCAAAACAGTTTTCCAGCAGTACACATCCACAGCCAATAAATGCTCCCTAAATCTTATCTTTTCCTGTCCCACACAGATCTAGTCCCATATGAGACATACAAATAAAAGTAGCACCACATCTTTCATTCTTGCACTCGGTTCTCCAGGGTCCTCATCAGTGCAGCCTCAGAGAGCAGGAGTGGAAATTCTTTAGAGTCAGGATGAAAACTAAATTGCATCTCTAAGCCAAATCCAAGATATGTTCTAACATTTATAGTGGTAGGCAGGGTTTTGAAAGACCACCACTATTTTACTTGCCTAAGAGATATTTTTTTTTTCGGTAAAAACTAAGGTGTTTCTGATTTATGGCCCAGCTGCTGCTACTATGGATATTCGAATCTCTCTTTGCCAATTGTTTGCAAAACAGAGCTGAAGGAGATGTAACATTCTCAGCTTCAAATTATCCCACTGGAATCCTTAATTGACTAAAAGATATCCTGCCTTTGAAGCCATTTAATCTATCAGGCAGCAGGATGGGAGAAACATGCATCCAGGACTCTCACACAGCAGAGGGAGTTGCAATCCCCAAAGGAACAGGAAGCCAGACTTTTTATACAGTTGTTTTAAAAATTATTTCTCGATATGTTTTTCTTTCCCTTTAGATCAGCAGGGAAAGAATGTCAACCTAAACTCTTGGGGAAAACTGAATCCTTCACATACCTCCTTTTTTCTTTTATTATTATTGAGTTTACTGAATAATTTCGGCAAAGCACAATGATTAAAGCCAATGCCAATGGCTACATCAGGATGGTCTGTGAGACTGCATTAATGGTAAAATCCTGGGAAAGCAGCTCACTATTTGTACTGTTTCTTAATGCTCCAGACAGTGGTTTTCTTCTCATTTCCAAGTCAACATAAGTCCGGAGCATACTGGCTTTGGCACATGCATCTTCTGAGGGAATGTATGGTTATAAAAGGAGATACATAGAAGAAGCAAACCAGCAGGCTTTAGAGAGACATTCCAGCCGTGAGCTTTTTTAACACATATTAATATCTTGAGTAAATTCTGCCCTGGACAGAAACTGCTGATGGGATGGAGGAGAAGCTATTGTATCCTCCTTCGTTTCCAATTAGGTCACTTTTTCCTATAAAAGCTGTGAGCATTACTTCTTCTTTCAAGAATGCTGTCATAATCATCTGTCACAACTATCTCACAACAAAGTTTTTTTGGTTTTTACCATATATTTAGCATTAGGACTCCACATGTAATAGATTATTTTTATGTTGTTTAGACTCAAACATGGATTGTAGATTTCTTAAAAAGATAAAACCAAGTTAAACATTTAAAAATATTTTATTAGTGCCTGCTGACTGGAAAAAAACATTATTTGACTTTTTCTATGTAAAGATACTCAATTTGTGCATCTCCACTTCTATCATTGAATCCAAGGTTGAAAAAAAAAGGAAAAGTGATGTTTTGGGTCTGGAGGAATTGTCTAATGGCTTACCAAAACCTTAAAAATCTCAAAATTTCTCCATAGTTTATGCCGGTGTTTTCTTATACATTTTTCTATATGGGCCAATTTTGCCTGGACTAGTAGTGAATTTCCACCATTCCTAGAAGCATTTTCACTATATTCCATGTGTAAGCAAGGCAAAGGGATGCTAAAACATACATCACAGCAGTTTCACATTTGAAATGCAACTTAAAACAACAAAGAATGTTAAAGATAGTTTACTTAGTCCAGAGATTGGTTCTTTTTTGACTTTCAAGGCCTTAAGTTGATGACAGTTTCTGCTGAGGGGATTTGCATCAAAAGTGTTAAAAGCTACACAGTAATATTGAGGAAAGATTAGAGCATCCACTTTCATCATCTGAGATCTTATAAGACATGGATTTATTTTTCTGCCTTTTAAAAAGGCAGCTTCATTCCATTGTTCCGCAAAGAATAAAGTCCATCATGAAACACTGCTCCCCCCTGAACTGAATGGTGAGGCCACCTCACCCAGTTTGTGCCTCCTATATCCATTCCCTCCTTAGCCTATCTATCCAGATTTACTGTAGGAGGGACTAGGCCCTACTTTGTTTTGTGAAAGCTAAACTTTCCCACTGTCCCTGAACGCAGCCATTAGCAGAGCATAGCTCCTTTTATAAACAGTGTATGAAAGAGTATAAATAAAGCTAAGGAAGTATATGAAAGGCTGCAGATAAGACTATTTCAGGTCTGCCTTTAAACTACTGTTGCTAACACCATAGCCTCTTTCTCATTAGTATCTTTTGTCTTTGTTCCTTTTAGCAAGAACACAGAGACTAAAGAAATGGAAAAGCTCACTCATCTGGAAGCTCTGCTGTTTACTGCTGTGCTGGAGACTTGTGTTGATCAGCTCTCAATTCTTGGATATATTATGCCGGTTTCATATGAGGGCCAGACAGACCTCAGCCATGTATGTGCCTCTATCCTCCCTACTTAAAAAATACCTTTTTTTTTCCCCTGTTTTTTTCTTGCCTTAGTGTTATGTCTTCTACCAGCATTTAAAAAAACAAAAAAACCAAACAACTCAGATATTTTCTCTGCTAAGTTTTCCATGACCCTTGGGTGAAGAAACACATTCAAAATGCATGGATGACCAATTTAGTGTTTATACTGTAGCATCACTGAGAAGTCTTTGTCCAGACTTGGTGCAGAGGACCTCACTGACCTAAGATGAGGTTCCTGGGCTTATAATTTTAAAAGCTCAGTGTTCAGATGACAAGCAAAGGACTAAGGAAAAGGAGGCAAAACATAATTATGTTCTTATGTAGATACACAACTATCTTAAAACTACAAACAGCACATTTGAAAGTACTCAAACCGAGGGTAATTCTGTTCCTCACTAAATCCACACCAAAGTTCCTCTACTCCCCACAGACAGTGAATTAAGTAAGATTCTGCTTCAAAATATGTTAGTAACTATCCATTCTCAATGATCATTTTTAACTAGTTGATTTTTAATAGGCATCATAACTAAGAGGGTTTGGGCAGATAGATAAGGATCAGAAAAGAAGTCCTAATGCTCAGGCACAGGTTTGTTGCTTGTGGAAGAAAGGATTGTGATATTTCTGGTAGCTGATAGACATAAGAAACAGGATGGAACCATACAGAGGGGTAAATGGTTCTAAGGTGTGTTATATATTTGAAGTGACATTGCTGGCTGTTTACAGTTTAAGTAGTTTGAAACCCTTTTTTTTAAGAGGAACTCAGAAAAGAGTGTGTGACTAGGGTAGAAATAAAAACTGGGATCTGAGTTTTCAGATCTAATGCTATTCACTCTGTCTAATTTACCACTTAAGAATGCAAGAGGAAGGTAAATCAGTACCTTGTTTTCTACGTGTTTCGTTTCCATATTACCTTCTCGTTAAAAAAATCCATTGTGGAGCCACAGAAGGTGGCCTTGCGCTGTTATTTCAGGGAGTGAACGATGCTTATACTGCGCAATAGAGGGCACTCCTCGCCTTAAAAGAGTTCTGTGAGCCATCCCCACCTGTGTCCCGTGGAGAAACATCCTCTGGACGCTTCTCCGGAGTTGGGTGTGTAACCTCTTCTGTGCCAGCAGCAAAACCGCAGAGACAGAGGGTATCTCTAGAACAGTAGTTGTTTTTCTTCCTCCGACACACAGACTCAGGCTGACAGAACTACTAAAGGTACACAATTATAGAGAATACACCTTAGCTTTTTTCTTCAGTTACAAATGCTCATTTTTATCTAGTCACTTCTTAAAAAATAATTTTCTCACAGACTATAAACCCTACTTGTGTTCTGAAAGACGCCAAAACAAATTGAAAAGGAAACAAGAAAATGACTTAGGGAAGCTACTCACCAACTTTGGTGCTCTGTAATTTGCTACTCCTCCCTGTTTCTTAGTTTATATTTGGCTGTTACCATTGTATTTGTATAAGACCCATATTTGCAAAGCACCGTGAAGCTCTGTCAGTCAAACAAATCAATGAGATTTTCAAAGACTGACATGTAAATTTCAGTTGATGACATTTTTGAGAGGATTAATCACCATGTTGGCCAGCACCTTATTGAATTTCCAAACTGGGGACTCTTATACATTGCATCATGCAGTGTACCCCCTCAGTGGAAGGCAGCCTTTCTATTTGCTGAATTTTGGGCCAAAGACTAGCAAAACATAAACAGCTAGGAGACTACACAGTTGATAACACATGCAGTTTACAAACTCCTTGTCTTACATAGTTATTTGGTAATTATTAGCATGTTTACAGACAATCCAGTTAAAGCCTTTCTTAACTTTCCCAGACATAAAAGTCATCTATGAGAATGTTCATAAAATCTACATTATATTAAGCAGTTTGTTTGCCAAAATTAGTTCTTTCTGAAGCACAGTCATCACCAGCGAATTATTTAAACCTTTTTTTTTCTAATTTACTATGTAATTTTCATTGGTCTGTGCATATTTTGCATGCAATTCATTTAATGTAAATTTAACTGTCTAAATTAAGCATATAGACACCTAGACTCCTTCTGTAGTCAGTGGTGAGTCAGGCATTACCAGAGACTTATTCGTCCTATCTGGAGATGTCCACAATACTCAAAATGAAGCAGCCCCTTGCAGTGCCCTGTGCACTGTCGTCAAACTACACAGCGTTGCAGACCACTAATGGAGCCTCGGTTGACAAGTAACTTCTTGGAAGCAGAACTGACATACACAGTTGCTGCCTTGACCCTTTGCTTTTACTCTGTCCTCTGTGTTGCATTCGCACAAATGTGTGTGTGATTGTGGAGGGATCTGGACTGAGAACTAAAAAAATAAACTTACTAAAAATAAACCTTTTTTTTTTTTTTTTTCCTTCTTTCATTTTTTTTCCTGGAAAATGTTTTAGCTCAGTGAGTTCTCTCATCAGTTTTCTCAAGCAGCCAGGGCAGGAGTAGGCAGTTCTGGACTGGGCTGGGGCTGGCAGTGACTGTGTTAGCTGGCTTCAGTTGTACTGCTAGTAAGTGTTCAGCCAAAGAGGTGCCGGTAGGCAGGCAACAAAAACTTTAATGTCCCAGTGTATACACTTGCATTGTTACCCATAGCACTTAAAGCAGAGAAATTCCTAGAACCAAGGCCTCACCTTACTTTGTAGTGTGCTTTTGCTTTTCTGGAGGTTTTTCGTTTTAAATAAAATTGTACACAGCCACAAGATACCTTTACATGTAGGAGAGAGCTGCCAATATTTTGAATTTCTCTAAATTCATGTTATACTTCTGCTTTCACTGTCTTAAAACCGCTAAGCAGATAGCTGATGTCTATCACTTATTTCCAACACATCTCAGCTCTTGTTATAACTGCAATACTGTAGGGAAAGGTTGTGGTGACAGGCAGAGGGAAATGGCTAAGGAGAGAAGGCAGAGAGGAAGCAGGCTAACAGTCTTCCAGTACATAAAAGCTGCTGCAAAAGATGGAATGATTTGTCCTCTGTGCCTATGGAAATGAGGACAAGAAGCCGGTGGCTTGACTTCAGCTGAGACAAGAAACTTACGGTAAAGATTGTTGTGACATGCTAGCACTGGCAGCATTGTCTCCATTGCTGGAGGTCATTAAGAACATGCCAGGAATAACAAGTCTGAACCATCATCTCTTGGGGCAAACGTTTTCACCTTTTGAGGCTTTTCCTAGTCCTGCCACTTTAGGACTTTTGATGCCATAAACTTTAACAAGCCTACATTGTGTGCTCAGAGCTAACCAAGACAAATGCTTCTGCTCTTCTTCTCTTAGCAGAATGTAACATGGACTATCAACTGCTTTTAGTATAGCTCCACTTTATTTTTAATTTTTCTTCCTCTCATATAATGTTGCAGAAGGTTTACTTCCACTGCCCAGTGTGCAAGCAGGTCTCTCTTATTCCCTTTCAGTCTGGCGTTCAAGAAACGAAAGAAATTGTAGAGGCTCTGAAGGAGCTAGACAGTAACTACCAAGAGTCAGCAAAGCAAGAGAGTAGGGAAACAGTTACCTCCATGTCTCTGAAAAGCATCGAACACAAGCAGCAGCTGGGGAAAACTGAAGAGCTAAAAAGTACCTGTCATCTTTCCAATAGGGCTGTGAAAAACTCTCTGTCCATAGAGAGTCTCAGAAAAATTCAAGCTGACAGGTGAGTGAAACACAAATACGTTGACTGTGGGGGATGCTCTCAGCTGTAAAGTTCTCAATTTATCTCTTGAAAGCAAAAATAAAAGCTCCCCACTCTCCCACTGCTGGTGTACCTCAGTTCTTGGTCTGGAAGGCATACCTCTAAAGAGAGCAGTGGGGTCTAGCTTCATAGGCAAATTTAGTTCTGGCCTTTGCTTGTCTTTAGATGCCAAGTAATGACAATGTTTATTTTGAATGGAGTTGCAAAATATTACCCAGTTGATAATTGCTGCTGAGGTTGAATTCATGCCAGGTACTAGCCAGTGCTGATGTTCTGCTATCTGTAGACAGGTTCCCCTAGCAGAGGTGTACAGGCCAAGAGGGATCTAAGCGTTGTCCCATGAACTCAGCTATTCTGCAGGGCACACAGGCCCTCCATGGCAGCTACAAACATTTTCCTTCATAGAACAGATAAGGTATATAAAAAACAAAAAGTGCCTTTCTTTTTTAAAATTATTTTTATTCCTGCACCTAATGCAGTGCCTTGATTTACAGAAACACAAACAGCTTTTGGTTTAAAAGACAGAATGGGGAGCTGAGCATTCAGGATGCATTTTACTGGATTCTGGCTTTAATGTTATATCAACAAAGGGCTTAAAGAAGACCCTAACACAAATGAGAAAAATGCAGCTAAAATATAAATATATGTACCATGAAATTCAATAAACTGGGCAAGCCCATGTATTTGCTAAGATCAACTTAGGGCTGTACTGGGATATTTTGGCACCCGAAATATCTGTCTCTTCACAGACACACTTGTCTGCCTCCCCAGGTCTCATTTTCCAAGATCCACCTATCTGTCATCACTACTACAGGCCAGCAGACTTCTTCCTAATGGCATCACAGTCTGGCACAGACAGGATATGTTTGTGCCTCTTTTCTATTTCCCAAAGTAGCATTCAGAGCAGCATTTTTAAATTGTAAACTTCCATGAACTCCTAATACAGGGTTCTCCAGACAGACAAGAAGCAGATACCATGGGAGAAACACCTTTGGCTCTGATAGGACACAAGAACACAAATGGGACCATGTATTTCCTTACCTTTTTATCTGGAAATTATAATGGATAAAGGTGCCTCACACTATAGTACCAGCACCTATAGATTGCTGTTGTATTCCTTTTCTTCCTCGCAGGCAGTATGCAAGTGAGGTAATTACAGCCACTATGAAAAGGATGCAGGAATCAGGAACATTCAGTAGCCTAACAGAAGCTAATGAGAGAGAGGAGGCAAAAAAGAGCAAGTTTCACAATGTCCTCATCAGGTCAGTGTTCTGTTCAGTACTTCCCTGCTTAACTGCTCAAAGCCAAAGCTCATTCTTGCTTAGTATATGCTAAAAAGTTTAAAAAAACCCAAATCTACACCCAAAATACAGAAAGGATTCCAGTTTTTCAGCTTGAATCATTCTGTCTGCTTCAGAAACTGCACTTCTTTCCCCCTCAGAAAGAAATAACTGATGGTTATGATACTGATCTGAGCTAGGAATTGCCTAAGCTTTGACTGCAGTGGACACTAGTGTCTGCATTAATGTGAACAGTGCTCCATTAAAATCATATTAACATCAAATTAAAACATAATGTGATGTAGGAGCTCCCTGATCTTTAGCTCCTATCTGCAGTGAAAGCCAGAGCAGCAGAGAATCTGTTCAAACCAGGGCCAGCAATATATGGTCTTTAGGTTATGTGATGCTGGGGAGTATCTTGACCCATGCTAATGCTAATATGCTCCATTTTCCCAGGAGCAGTGAGGGGCTAGCAGAGATTGTGACAGAGGCAGTTGTGTTATTTACAGCTAATCCACCAGCCACTGCACTGTAGATCCTCTTCTGCCGCAAATCTTACAGGGCACAGATAACTCAACTCAAACTGGTGATTCCTTAGCACAAACTTCTGGGCACTAGAGGTTTGGGGGGTTTTTTAGCATGGGGAGCTCTGGTTCAATCCCAAGCCTGTCAGAGAGAATAGCAGTCATCAGAAAAGTATTTGACTGTTTTAAAGTTACTCTGTTCTGTGTAGCAGCTCAGGCCCATCATTTAGGGTAGGAAGCAAAGCTGCTGTAAGTCATGATTTGTCATGAGTCTAACCTATTAGATCAGCTAGCTCCAGTGGTGGCTCAGTGGTCTGCCTCTGGGGCAAGCCCTCAGCTTCCAGTGAAATGGGTGTTTTCAGTCACAAACTCCAACTCTTCCACTGTCTAAACCCAAGGGGTTTATTTTTATCCATGAAAGGGACAGAAAGCAAAAGTAAAAGCAGCAGTTGCTTGTGGAATAGCTATCCAATACTGGAAGGTGGAAAGGAGCAAACAAATTATAACCAGAAAGAACATAATCCTTTTTATTCCACTCCATCAATCATATCTAGCCACTGTGATGTCTGTTCTACTATATATTCTTTTCATGGAATAAAATTGATCTGTATTTCAATATAATGCATACTTGCCTGGAATTGTGTCAATATACTAGTCTGAAAGCAGCCTGCAGTAAGACTAGAACTCTGGATCAGAAGCTTGTGTTCTGATCAGTCACCCAGCTAAGGACTGAAAATTAAATGCATGTTTGATTGTAAGGCTGGGATAGAGTATGAAGTCTCAGGTACTAACTGTAGTACTTACTGGCTTTATATCAAACCATAAGCATAAAAACTTAGAAAAGCACTCTAAGTGAAATAAGATAGTAACACCTAGAACCTTATTGCATCTGTTTTGTTTTAGGCAGGTTAACACCTCTCTAGCATTTGCCTTCACTCATATTCCTTCATAGATCTCAGAACCTGAAGCAGTGTTTTTTGAAAGATTTTAAGTCTGATCCAAAAAACCATTCTGGATACATACTGAAACTTACGCAATTTGGCACTCTCCGCTGGTGAGGCATGCTTCTGCACAGAATCAGGGAGGTTTTTGCCTGAAATGCAGAAACTGTGACTCAATGGTAGGCATCCTCCCTCTCTGCTATAGGATTTGCATCATCCTCAAGTGCCCACCATGCTTTCAAGACCACCCCTTGGTTTTTGGCTCATTCACCCATTCGTTCCCATCCTCCTTGCGCAGTCTGTGCACTTCTTCTTTCTGAATTTACTTACCAAGACACTAGCTTTAGCAAGAAGTCTCTGTTGCAGATGTGCTGCCTCCTCAAGACTCAGATGAGGAGATGAATGCTTTTTTTTGCTACTGAGCCACAGGAAGCAGTCTTCTACTGGTCTGAAGAAGCTGGCCTAGCATTTGTGTGCACTTCTTTTAGTTCAGCTGTTAGAAACATAGTGAGTGAGCAGGATAAGCAGGGCAGTGTTAAGCAAGGTGCCACAATGTACCAAAAGACAGGAAGTTCCTCTTCAAGGTTAACAGCTCTTGTCTTTTTTTATATATTCAGGTGATTGTATTTTCATGCTTTTCTTCAGGGAGCAGGAAGGAAAGAAACAGGTAAAGTCACTTGAGAAACAGCTGCAAGATGTCAAGAAACAAACTGAAACAGAACTTAAGGTGAGATCACTTAGCACTGGGCATCATGCCAGGGGGGAAGCCTGTTAAGGAAGGTTGCCTCTGCTGCACAGGAACTTGCACTCAGCTGGGAGGACATGTGACATATATAATGGTCCATAATTTAGGAATACAGAAGCAGAATAATTGCAATAAAGATTTGTATTCTGAATAAGCCTGTTAATGACTTGAAGAGCAGTGACCAATGGTTTTCAAATGGGAGTTAAAAATTCTCATAAGCTTGAGAGACTATGATCAAATTTGAATACCCCAAAACACTGCTGGTAGTGGCAAAGCACAGACATCTGCAGTCAGTAAGAAAGAGGTTGTCTGCAGATAGCAGTATTTAAGGTTCTGTCATACTTAATCATGCAGATGTGACACCTGGCACAGAAAAAAGTGTCACAACGAGGGAGTGAGAGACACCTGGCATAGGGGCATGTCATTTTTTTTTTTACCCACATTTTTGTCTGGGGAAAATTTCATTATTTTATCTATTTTTATAGGCTTCCAGGTATTAGAAAATCCCAAACCTGAGAGTCCTAAACAAAGGCAGATCAACATTATTGCATATACACTGTCAGCTTGATCTTTCATGCTCAGTATTTCCACCCTTCTGTCTGCAGCATAAAAATGGTGTGTGCATGCACAGTAAATCTGGGGCATTCTGGAAATGTCAGACTGGCTACACAAGTGCAGGTCATTTGAATGACATATCACTGGTCACTTTGATGCTCACCAGACAGCTCAGACTTGATGCTTGGGCGTGCTTGAGCACAAAACCAAACACAGTTCTGTAGAGAAACATGGAAACGTAGCATAGCCCTGATGAGGCAGGAAGAGTGTTATAGAAAACAAGCAAAAGGCAGGCAGATTCACAGCTACACAAGGAGTGGAAGAAGGAACAAGAATCTGATGCTTCGTTCAGTACTGAGCAAGAGGACAGCAAGGGCATCCAAGGAAATTGTATCACTGAATTTTGTCTTTGGACAAAAGTATGGACAGTATTCAAACTAGGATATAGTTGGCTACAGAGAGGAATTTTAAGCCACTGACATGCTGGTGAAGTACAGTTTATAGAACATGAGGGTTTTGTGCTGGAAATCTGGATGTGCAGTGGAAATTTTAATTGTAAATAGAGGATGGTTGTAACAACATGAAGGATCTATTGGCACTGGTAGTGCATGCAGCTATCTATAACTGATGAAAACACCAGAAGTCCAGGAAGATATTGGAACAGCAGAGGAGAAAGCAGGAATATACAAGATGGGAAAATTAATTTAGGTCAATGCTCATCTACTAGCAGAGATCCTGGAAATGCATAACATTTCATAACAAAAATTGGGAAGTGTCCCTGTGGGACAACCCAGAAGTTCCTTGACATCTGTGTGGCAGTTAAATGAAATAAGCTAGATGGTTTGGCAGGCTCAAGAGACTGTATGTTGTCTGTTTGCTTCTGCACATTTTCCCTTCTCAGTCAGAATCTGATGGCTCCTGGTAAGCCCCTATTCTCCCACCTCCGAAGCTAGTGAATATGATGGCATAGTTCTACTGTGTAGCGCTTCTCAAACCTCACAGTGTCTGTGCATGCAATATATGCATCTGGTTCTGGTTTAATGCCTTCCCTGGGACTGATGTATTGGGAGCTGTAATCATCCTGTCTCACACTAGCTGCAATGTCCTACACTGTGCAGTCAGGCTGGGCACCTCTCTGTGTTCTGCCCTACATCTCACCTACCTCTTGCAGCATAAGGCGGGTAGCTCCCATGCTGAGAGAGTGCTCTTCTCTGTATTCTTTCAGTGCCTCTGCTAATTGGATTCTTGCTTTTTGCCACATGAAGTGGGATCTGAATTCATCTGGGATTTTGTTTTTATATTTCCAGCTTAAAAGTCCTTTGCTCGGCTTCCTTACAGTTTCAGCTTTGATAACAAATCAAAGACAAGACTACTTTCAAGTACTTCTTTTCTCCTATGCCAAAAATAATGGTGTCTCACTGCGTCTCCCAAGGGAGAATAATTTCTATTTGCTTCATATGGGATTTTCCCTTAGGCAGTTTTACAGCCACTTGCATGATCTGTCACCTTGCCAGCTAATTAAAACCAAAAATATAGCTTGCGGATTTTGGACTACTTTGAACAATAATAATACGCAGACCTGTGGACAAAAGCCTACGTGGTTGTCTCCAGTCTAGTGGATGAGAAAACAAAAGAGAGCAAATCTAATAATGGAACCAGAAAAACATGGTCTTTGCTTCACACATGTTGCCTGTACATTTGTATTTTCAGCTTTGCGACCTCTTAATGAGATGCTTATTAATGCAGTGTTAACCTGCTCAGCTCATTTTTCTTTCTAATGGAACACAAATCAAATGCTGAATGTTCTTTTTTTGAATCTTGTTTGTCTTCTTGGAAAGCACTGGTGCCTCTAAAGGAGCTGAAATCATCACTCTGGTTTTGCTCTTATCCTTCATGCAGGAGCATCACCAATAGCTCTAGTTTGGCTTCAGGAGTTCTGTTTGCTGCTGCAGTGCTTATTTTCTAGCTTGTATAAAAATACTTACTTTCTCTGGTTTCCTGGACAAGTGATAGCAGTTTGTACAGCAGCTTTTGTAACAAGTTCACATCATATAGCATTATATAGTTTAACATAAAAATGTACGGAAGTTAAACTTTAGAATTCCTGCATTGCTGTTCATCCGAAGACTCTTTATGTCCTGTAGGTTTTGTGGTATAATCATGCCATACATGTATGCAAATCATGGTATAATTTTATGACAAGCAGTAATATTGCAGGCTACCTCCCAGACAGAAAACCACGTTGTTGCACTACTGTACCAATGAAAACAGGTCTGTAACTTTTACTGTGTGGGCTCTCATAACACAACCAGGGCCACTATGTCAGTGTACCATCCTCCCTTACCCTCTCCCAAAAGGATGAAAGATGAAGTGTTCTGGGGGAATGTTTTAAACACACACACACACGTGCACTGGCACATGTTCCTACTGCAAAAATGCACCAGGTGATTCCAGCAGAAAGCACAAGGGCTGTGATGGTCCTGAGCTCCTGGGTGACTGCTGGCAGAGCCCCAGGGCAGCTCAGCAGGACCTGGATCTGAGGTCCAAACCCGGCTCCAGAGGGACAGGACTTTGGACAAGAGTGCAGCTGCTAACACATCTCCTCCCTCTACCGGCAAACTGCCCCTCACACAGTTTGCTCCTGCAGCTGCTGTCATCGGGGGTGAGCTAACGCAAGACTGCAGAAGCTGTTATATAGAAGCTGGGTGACCTTCCAGTCCTGGTGTCCTTTCAGCTGAGGCATTTCTTGGGGTGTGCAGCATGTGGATGTTCTGGCAGCTGGGACAGAGCTTTACCGAAGTGTCTGTAGGGCTTCATGCCGTGGTTTCGGGAGAAGCAAGTCCAGGCTGCAGCAGGTGTGTAGATCTAAGCATATCTTCAGGCTTTGCAAGCTGAGATATTGCAGCTGCCAGTGAAGAGACTTGAGCTCATATGCACTCATTGTGGAAGCAAGGAGGCAGGCAGCAGGACTCTGCCGGCATGCTGCCTTGCCTGCACATAGCACAGCACTCATTCCCCTCCCCCCTCCCAGTGCCTCCCAAATGGTAGGCTCTAGGTGTGCTGCTAGCTGCAGGAATTCCTCAGACTCTTTACTCCTGTTGGCTATTTTTGTAACCAGTGACTGTAAATACTAATTGCTGTGGAAGAGCTGAGAAATCTAGGTGGCACTTGTAAGAGAAACAAATCAAAGTAAATTTAGACACAGGAGTATGCATAGCCTCTCCAGCTAAGTGCAGTTCTTTTTGCAGCCAAACAGCATTTGTGGAGCAGACTGCTATGGCACGGGGTAACAGCAGCAGACAGGACTCTGAGCTTATGTCTGCCAGCTGAGAGATCAGAGAAATCAGCGTGTGAAGCAGACTCTCTCTTTGCAACTATTTCCTGGGTTTTGATCTTGCCCTCTGCCAGTTTTGTGATAGTTTTGGACACACGAGGTATGATTTTGCATCTTTGGTTTGGCAGATTCAAGGCTGAAGTCATCCCAAATAAGCAGCCCAGAGGTTTACTGCATTAACTATGACAGTGCTCAGTGTCCTGGCTGGGAACTTTGCTATGACAAACAAGAATGCATAAATACGAATTCATTTGCCAGGTGTCGCTTAAGTTCAGGGAACAGCATACTCTACAGATGGTGCCCACAGCTTGTGAGCATCTACTGCTGTATTTAAGGCCTGCAATCTAATGCCAAATGTGCTCCAATTCCGCAGCACTAGCTCCATCAGCGGGGCTGCAGTAGTTGCCCACACGCCTCCAGCTGACTTTCCCTCTCTAAGCAAATGCATTGCTGTAAACCACCAGTGGGGTTTTGCATTTCACTTCCTGTCAGCTCTGGGTTGTGTAACTGAGCCCCCAGATTCCCCACCTCTAACAAAGATGGTTTACAACACTGCAGACCAAATCCAAACCACAGACATGCCATACAACAAAGAAAACAAACAGCACAGTCAGGCCCTCATCCCACCTGAGGCCTTGGGCACTGGAATCAAAAGCACTTTTTTCCTTTGCTTTACTAAAATGTGAAATAAAAAGGAAAACATGGTGAAGTGGTCATGCTCTGCCTCACCTCTGTAATACCTGAGTACTTTGTAACCTAGGCTGAACCCTTCTTTTCTGACCTGTTTGCGAATCCTTAGCAGACAGCAGTAACATTGACACCCACAGCACTTGGCTTTGCTGAGTCTCAGCCCCAAAAAACCCCCAGCATCCTTCATCAGCATCTCCCCAGTCCCTCTGCCAGCCCCTCAATTTAGACATGATTCCACAATGAAGACAATCTCTAAATAAAGTGTTTTGGTCACCTCGCATATCTACTCACTGGGAACATGAGCCCTCCCAGTGCCCACCAAAATTTCATACCAGAGAAAGTAAAGGCCATTACCAGAAACTTTAATAGGGCACAAAAAGGTGCTGTCTATAGCTGTCTGCAGTCATATGATGCTATGGCTGTAAAATAGCACCTGATGTTGCAAAGCTTCAAAAAATAAAAATAAGTGAACACATGACGTTCAAACCCACAAAACAGCATTAGCCAGGGGCCCAAACTGTTCTGAGCCTTACAGGCGCACTTTACTCTTCATAACTATGTCCCACAAAGGGTGCAGAGGGAAGGATTTTCCTTTTAACTGTTCCAAACTCTTCTTATAAGGAAACATTTTCCAAATGAGTCATGCTGCAGAGACTCGTAAACACAGCACTGTTGAGCTGGCTTCTTCCTATGGCATTTTTCCATATTTACGCATCTAAGGAATGTGAGGGTGCTTCAGAGACAAGATTTGTGGACTTCAAAACATTTAAATGCCAGCACTTTGGTATTTCATCTTCAGCTGCAAGGTTTGGCTGATGAATGTCAAACCCATCACAGCATGTCAAGAAAGCGAAGAGAAAGGCTGTAGTGGAGCAATCGGGCATCAAACCCAAGACATTGACTGATCTGGCATAATTGCATAGGAGACGTTGATGAAACCATTTAACTCTTGATACAGTAGTCCAGAGTTTTTCATTTTACAGGCAGTTCTTCCAAGTGCCAACCCCAGATTAATGAACGTTTATCTGTTACTCAAAGAAATCCATGAAAAGGGAGTAAACAAGTCAACAATCCCATGTCAAGCAAATGCACTTTGCTTCCTGAGCATGCTCCAAGGGCTGGACAAACGGCTCAGGATTCTTGCCCATGGCAAGTTCCCCAGGGACAGAATTCCCTCAGGAAAGCTCAGCTCCATTGCAAAACAAAGCATGGGGAGAGGCTGGGAGCTCGTAGCAAGCTTTCTTCAGCATTTCCTTGCCCTGGGTGTATGCTTTTATAGCAAAGTGGACACCATCTACCCAGCAAGATTTCAAGAAAGAACTGTTTAAACATAAGCACCACACAGATAAGATTTTCACCTGATCCTAAGGTTGCATTTTTACAGTTGCTGCATAACTAGGAAAAAATGAATCCAAGGAATAGAGTATGCTTTAGGAAATCAACATTTGGCTTACATGGGGCTGAGGTATTATCCTCCTTTTACAGACGCTCATTCACTGAGACAGCCTAATTCAGGAGTTTAGTAAAGCCTAACTTTAGGCAGTTGAAATTATTTGTCTTCTTTCACGCTTATAATGAGCATGACTGAATCCCTTCCTGGACCAGAGACCAGAAGGCATGATTTCCTGTCTCACTCTGTTCATTACTCCACCCTCTCCAGAGGCAATCAGTCCTTGCCAATGGGTTTATTGCCAACTTTATGGGTTACAAATCAAATTTCTCTTTGAAGTTGAGGATGAAATGGAGCAACGTTCAGGGAAAGCGTGAAGCCTATAGCCTTGTCTCCCCTGAGTTTATCAAGGACTGGAGAGATTAAGAGACAGTGAGCTTATCTCAGTCTTTAGGCTTGCTTTTGGGCTTTTCTCTCCTCCACTAGAGCCGAGATGCTATTATTCTTAACCTCAAAGACGAGCTCCAAGAGATAAAAGCCAAAGTGATCATGGAGAGCTCCTATACGAAGAAAAGCACTGACCTCCACGTCCGCGAAACCCAGAAGAGGTGTAACAATGCAGAGAATGTCCTGGACAAGGAAATTCAGGTAAGCCCTTCCCCATCACCCCTACTCTACTGGAAGGCATATCCAGCTAGTAAGGAGAGTCCTCCCTCGCTCCCCAGATGCCCTTTGTGTTCTCCACCACAGTCACCAATACAACTATTTGAACTGGATCTGAAAACTCATCCAGGTTAGACATCTTTTACTCTTCCACTGCTTCTCAATATGGTCCTGCAAACAGCAACAGCATGGATGGCATGGCTACAGGAGACAATGGCTGCAGGCAGGGACTGCCTAAAGTAATGACACTATCAAAGAAACAGACCCATAACTACATCCAGAGGGTGTAGTTACAAGGCTGTTTTGCAACAAAAGTAGCCCGAACTCCCACAGCACATGGTGCTGATAAAGCTGTTCGTGTGGCCCTAAGGTGAACTGGGCTAGAAAATGGTTCTGGTTTTGCAAGCTTCCCCTCCCCCCATTCCCCCCATAAAAGTCTGCGCTCGTTGTCCCTTCTTTATGGATGGCCCACGGTCAAGGACTGCCTTGGTTAATTTTGTCACTGGGAAAAAATGTCTTTGACTACAGAAATTGCTCCTGTACTCTTGCTCACAGCTCAGCTTTCAGCAGTGCATGTGTGCACACACATATGCACTAACATCGTCTCTTGTTTTCTGTCTGTGCTGATCACAGAAGTTGAAGAGCAAAACTGATGAGGAGATTCGAGTCCACATGGAGATTGAAGATTTCCTCAGGCAAAACCATAAGGTACCTGTGACTGTCTGCTAATGCTTAAAGTAGCAACTGATCAACATTGTATCCTCAATTACTGCCTATACAAAGCCAGTTATTGCTCTATCAAATTTACCAGATTCTTCATTGCTGCTGTTTGAATGACTGTTTATCCTCAAGTCATAATTAACCCAGCTCACCCAGACCTGGGATTTGCTACATTTCCTGAAAATTAGGGTTCATGTAATGATTGGCATTGTTTGTTCAGGTGTTACAGGATTGTTCCTCCCTCAGAGAGTTGTATTCAGCTGATTGGAATTTTATTTAGACCTTCCTTGGCAGTAGCTGGGGCTCCCAGTGCCTCAGTGAAGGGTGCTACTGCGCAGAGTGGGGGCAACCGTTTCACCAACCCAAGTGTTGCACACAGGAGGTGCCAAGGAGGAAATGACACAAATTGCCAGCCCAGTTTTGCTTTACCTTAATCCAAGGAAGTATCAGGGTTGGATAATTGCTAATTCACAATTATTGCACTCATTTTCAGCAGCAAACAACCATGAATGTCCTTGTGCTGTTGATTCAGAAGTTCAGGGCTCTCCTATTATCAACAGTGCGCCCATTACAGTGAATAACACTGGAAAGCATCTCAAACCACATGACTGGAAGAAAACCTGTACTACTGCAGGGTGCCTAACATCTCTGCTAGTACAAAGTTTATTAGAAAATACTAAATTAAAAAAAAAATAGAGTGCAAAAAGCGTGCTGTATCTTGTGAGCAATTGGTGTCCTCTGTATCCCAGAGCCTTAGGCTGATCAGCTCGTCATAGTGAGGGGGCTTTCCAAGTACAAGCTGCAGCCTATTTGATCTCTACCATAAGGCAAAGTACAGGCCTCTCTGTACTCAGACCGCAGCTGGTGGCTTCATAGGGGTCTGCAGAGAAGAGGATGACCATGGCCTCCATCTCCCTTGTGTGTCCAGCTGTGATGCCATAATGAGATTGATGCTTTTCCTCAGATTATTTTTCCATGCAAGCCATCATGGTTGTTGCTATGGAGAAGTTGTTCATGAATGGAAGGAAGTCATCTGGGTGTCTGTTTCAGAAACACCTGCCCTTCTATTCACAAGTGAGACAAAGCCAAGTTCACAACCTGAAATAGCGTGAAGTGTTCCTCGGGGACCTTATTCCTGGTGTGCTGAGCTTAATACAGAAAATGGGTAGGGAGTCAGGCAGAGGATAAAAGCTTTCTCACTGACAAATTCTGTTTCTTAACCCCCTCCCTCCCTCTGTGTACACACAAAGAATGGCTTCTAATTGTCACTTACTTCACCAGGATTGTCTGTGTACAGAACTAACCCGCAGTGCTGCTCCATTCTTCATGCACCCCTTAAGGGCCTAACCTTGCCTCTCTTCATCCCCTGTCCAGTGCTTCAGCTTCCGTGGTGAACTCCCAGTGAGGGACCTGCAGGCCACCCATAATTTATCACGAGTCGTAGGGGTTTGGCCATTTCAAGACGAGGAGAAAACACCGACCATGTGAAATTTAGGGGACTCTTACCACCATTCTGACAGCAGGCCATATAACGGCCATATAAAGGAGCAAACCTTTCCCCTGTACACTCTTTTTACTATGCTGAGCACCACTCTATTCCCATGCAGAAGGTGGAAGAGAAGCTGGAATTCTGGGTGGACAAACATGAAAATGACACAGATGCTAAAGACAGAGAACTGGATGCCCTAAAAGCGTTAAAGGCAAACAACTTGGAAATACTGCAGGGACTTGCCAAGGAGGTAAGACATAAGCAGCATCTCTGCTCAGCCATGCAAAACTGCATCCTGGCTTTTTCTTATCCAGATTCAGGTAAGGAACCAGGATCACGGAAACTAAAAATCAGTAATCTTGAGGTGTAGGGTGAGATGGTTATAGAAAGGCAGGGACAGAGTAGTCGTCTTCTATTTGCCACCTGTGACATTGAACGACGATGAAGTTTCCCCTACAGCAGTTGTCAAATACCAGCAAGTAATCAGAGAGCTATTGACAGCCTTTGAAAGGAGCAAAGACACTGTCCCATCCCATCAGTATGCCTCACCTTCATTTGCTGCCTTATTCTGAACATATCTGCTCCTTCTAGCCACACTGGGGTAAGACAGGCTGAGACTGGAAGAGGCAGTTCATCCCTCCCTGCAGATGCACATTTACAGCTGCACAGTGCTCTAAGGGACTGATTCTGGTTAAAACTATTTCTGCTCCACACTAGTTTCTTGGTTATCTGCCATGCTCTGAACACAGCTATGCAGGCACAGTAGAGCAGGCAGCACAGGGCGGAAAGAAGTGTCTAGAAAAAGAGGAGTTCTAAAGCCAGAAGGAATTAATTTGTAATCATTCCTGTCACTGGGTTTGAGATGATGGGACTGAGCTGGATGTTTCCCTGTTTGTGGGCTCATATTTTTCACTCTATACACTGTCATCTCAGTGTCCCAAGTGTGTTTGTACATCATCTGCTGCCTGCCCTGGGGGAGCACAGGTCCTTCCTACCACCATCTGTTGCCTGAGACACCATCAGACAGCCATTTCACAGCACAGGATCAGAGGGTTAATTATACCCAGGCTGAGAGGCTTCAGTTTGGTGGCAGCTCTCAGTGCCTTTGGACTGATGGTGGTAATGAGCAACATTTGCCATCTGGATTCAGGAAAGATCAAATAAAGAAGATGGGGGAGGAAGGCCCACACTAACACATTGCCCTTGGGCTACCATGGAGCTCCCTGGTGCACAGGGTAAGGACCTGCACTGTGGCCCAGTAGACAGCCAGAGAAGAATCCTTGCACCAGGGTCTGGATGAGCCCTGCTCTGGCAGGCTGCTGGGCAGGGTGAGGTTTGAAGGACAGCCCTGCATTTTAGAGAAGGTGTTTTTCATGCTTATATTGCCACCCTTGTGCTATCTTGCAGTGCCAGACATTTGAGAAAACCATCATCACTGACCGGGCAGAAAAGGATGCTAAAAGAAAACAAATAGAGCAGGATGCCTTGGAGCTGAAGAGCACCCTGAAGGTAAAGGGGAGCAAAGCTGAGGCAGTGCTGCTCCATCAGCAGATGGGAGTTAATAATTTGTGCCATTTGTTTAGGCAGAAAATGGCCCGAGAAAGCTGGCTGGTGTGGGGCAGCACAAGCAAAGGACAGACAAAGCCTGTCCCTTTCTACTGGGGCAGACACAAAGCCAGCAGTCAGCTGCAGGTTTGAGAAGGGAGCAAAAGGGGAGAAGCTGGTCCCATCAAATGATCACTGCGTGGATGATACAGGGAGGGACATGGAGCTGTCCCCGGCTTGTCCCCTTACCACCAGCAACAGATGCCCTTGGCCCAAATGTGGATTCCTTCAGCATGACCAGCAAAGGCCCAACTGCTGCAATGCAGGCCAGAGGTTCTCTCCTGCAAGGGGAGCAGAAGAGACTCTCTGCCCATTGAATTGTACCAGGTACTCCAGCAAGCGGCTCCTCCTAAGATGTCTCTCTCTCTTCCAGCTGCAGTCCTGGTGGAGAGGCACAATGGTCCGCAAGAACCTTGGCCCCTACCAGGGCCTCAAGAAGAAGATGGAGAAAAAGAAATCAGACAACAAAGAAAAAGGGAAAAAGGAAAAAGCTGGAGCAAAGAAAAAAAAGTGATAAGTAAAGAAAGTGGCCACAGAAATGCCCCAGGCTGTTGCTGGGCATGGCACTGCAGTAGGTCTGTCTGACAGAAGGAAATAAACCAGGTTCTCGAGCTATTCTAAAGAACACAATCATGTCAGACTCAGTTAAGGTGAAGCCTCAGTAACTCTTACGACCTTGAAGCTGCCCTTGCACAGCAGACATATTTTCTCCAGCAGAAAGGGGATTTGCATCAGAGCAGTGAGAAACACTGTGTCTCCCACAGCACTGTATGGAAACAAGACAGCTAGCAGGAGGTAACCCTGTTAACAACTCAGCATCTCGCCTGCATGGGATGCTCTGCACTGAGAATGTCCTCTGCAGATCCCAGAGCTCTGGCCATGCCTGAGGTACTGGTGTTTGCTGTGGCTCCAAGTGAGGCAGGGAGGCCAAGTCACCCACACCTGGGCTCAAGCAGCACCCTCCAGGCTGTCAGTGCCGGCATCAGGTCAGCAAGGGAAAAACTGCTGACAGCTTGCAGTGTAAATACAAGGGCAGTCAAAGCATGCAGGTTTCCATTCCCACAGTCCTGCAAAATGTCAGTGCACAGCATAGCTCCAAATGCCTTCCTGCTGAGGGAAGGAACATAGAAAAGACAGCCGGATGCACTGCCTGCAGGAGCTGCCCTGGCCTCATCGGTGCACAGCAAGATGAGGCAGCAGAGTGAAAGTAAAGCTGCTGGGGAGCAGTGAGCTGCTTTTCTAACCAAGAAGGGAGCCCCTTCTCCTGACACCATTGTCAGTCACATACAGTTCTGTGCACAAAGCAAAATTAGCCCTGTGGTTGAGCTGGCTGGTGTCTGACACTCCTCCACAGGAGAAAGAGTTCAAACCACACAAAACCTGCTGTGCTCTTTGTGACCAGCTGATGCTGGCCCATCCAAATGTCCTCATGTCCAAGCTGAACTGTGCCAAGAGATCTAAAGGTGGAGATGACTGAAATCATAAGCAGAGAGCCTTTGGCTCAGGGCTCTGTCTGAATGGCAGAGAAGGGGCTGGTGCACAAGTATTAGGCAAAATGGATTGTCAAGGGAGCACAGAAGTTTCAGACACAGGTTCCCCTCCCAGCACTGGTACCAAAGCCATTTTGCTCACTTTCCATGGTCCTCATGCAGTGGTAAGAGCAGGGATCATGAGCCAGGACTGTGCTTGCACCCATACCCACACCCACACTACATATCCACACTCCTCACTGCAGGAAGTGCCTCAGAGCAACTGTGTGACTTAGGTTCCTAATCTTAATTCTCCTTTCTCATGCACTGCTGACCTGTGTTTTCCATATGTGGTGGGTGTTAACAGGTGACCTGTTTGGGTGGAAGGAATGAAATCTGATAATAAACTCTTCAGAGGGCTTGCGTGAAGGAAAAAGCAGGGTAAGTGGAGGGGTGGTAAACCTTTTATCAAACTAGGCACACATTAGTAATACAACCAAACAACTGAAATCTGAAAGGTGGCTTTTGCTGGGCTCTGACTGCTTTTCAGCAGAGAGCAAAACAGAGTTCTGGTTGCAAAGAAAAACCAGCAGTAAAACAGGGTCTGTTATTCCACTAAGGTGGGGGGTGCTGAAATCTCAAGTCCCAACACAAGCGTCCCAGCCATCAGTGGTAGTGCAATGGGGGTGAAGGTGTTGAACCTGACCTCACACCTCCCAGGGAAGGACAGCATGCTCCTCCCCGGGGACTGTGGCCTGGCTGCCACCCATCCTGCCCTCCTGGCCTCCTCCCACCAACAGCCCATCCCAGAGGTGCTGCTCCCCTTACAAGCCTTACCTTGCTCAGTAAAAACTGCAGCTGCATGCTGTTCCTTGGCTGTATGGTGGGCAAGTAAACTGGCTGAGTGCATCTGGTGGTGGCAGTTGAGAGCAGTGTCCCAAAACCTGTCAGCGTTGAGGGACTCTGTCAGGGTTGGTACTGCGTGTTTTCTCCAGCTATGGGAAGAGGGGACCAAAGCACACATCCATAGTTCTTGCAGGGAAAACCAGAAATCACAAGCCCTTTGGAGGAACTGGGTTCCTGGGAGGTCAATGGAGAAGAAAGGCCACAGATCAGGAAGCTGGTTAGGAGGAGGCTTTGGAAAGAGTGGGAAGGATGAACACCTGGAGAGAACTGGACAGCCCTCACGAAGGCAGCAGCTTGGTGAGCTGGGAACAGGGGCACACAGCGGGAAGTTTGTGGATCTCCAACAATTTCTACGCCTTTACTTATTTTTCTAAATAATCAAAACTAGCTACGAGGAGGGAAGAAAAGAGGAGCACACATTTTGGTTAGTAAAAACAAACCCTGCAAATGCTGCGGGGCATGAAGCTGGGTGCAAGTTTTACAGATCAGACCCAAGGTAGGATAAAACCAAGCAAGTGACAAGAGCCACAAGGAGCAGCAGTACCAGCAAAGTCCCCAGACCCAGAATGTACATTCTACTTTGAGGAGGAAGAGAAAACCCAGGGCGTGGGGAGAGGGGAGCAAAGGATTCTGAACAAAATCACTGCTTCTCTGTGTCTGGGGAAGGTAAAATATCCCTAAGAAAAAGCTGCTGATGTGGCTGCAGAACGTGTGTAGAGACAGTGGAGTTGTTCTGTCCTAGTTAACTATGAAAATGAGAGGAACAAAGAAGTCCATTAACTGGCACCTGCGAGGATGAGGAAGGGGAATAAACACCCGACACAGAGGATGTGACATTCACTGAAGGAACAGAAAAACAGGAGGAAGAAATAATGTAACTCATGTAAGTTTGAAAACTTTATTTCAAATTACCCATAGTTTCCTTTTATGTTACCGGTGTGCTAGACGTTCACACTACTGGCAGAATACAGGCAATGTAAAATATACAATACTCAGACACATTTATATGTAACAGACTTAGAAATTATGGAATGTATTTACAGACATACAGCATGGGATGAAGCTTTAAAATCCTTTACTCTATTAATTACACGTTTACACTGTTTTCAGAAATAACAAAATTAGATCACTTTGTCAAACATCACAGTATCTATACAAAAGCATTTTTTAATGTCCAAATTCACCTTAAAAGTCCTCTGTTCCTAAAACATTTTTTCAAAGAACCATTTATAGGCATAAAAGGATAAAAATACCATTTGCCATCAATTCACAACCAAGAACAAGAGGTGCTCCTGGTGCTGTAAGAAGCTGTCTCCGATTCATTTTAAGCAGGCTGCTCTGCTGGGGCCGTTACAAAAGCCTCCCCTTCAGCAGGGTGAGATCCAGACTCTGGGGGGTTTTGCTGCCAGGGCTCCTGCATGCCTGCACCGCTCCACCTTGAGCGTGTAACCCTGCTGAGCATTAAATGCTGCTCAGCACTTGACATGGCTCAAGGAAGGACAGTGGCACAGGGGAGTCAGTGTGTAAACACCAGCAAACACGGCACGCTCAGGTGGATTCCTCCTCCCATGTCCTCCAACACAAATGCCGCAGAGAAAGAACATCTCCTCTTTGCTTTAACACATGAAATAGGATTTTATACATGTTCTCTTTAAAATATTCTTTTCACGGGATACAATGAAAATTGCACATAAATACACCAAAAAATCCGCACCCATTTTGCAAACAAGAACTGAAGTTGGGTTTGGTATAATACATTAACTGTACGATGGAACTTCAGGTTTGGATTTTGTTCCTAAACATCTGGTCAACATTTAGTGTTTGCCAGGATGAACACAGGATCGTTAATGTCGAACTGATATGGTCACATGCACTGAAACTGCCAGAGGGAACCAGTGCTTAGCACAGAGTGGACAATGGCACAGGTAGCCCCTGCCCAGCCAGGCCACCACTGCTCCTCACCCGAGCTCTGCTGCCGCACACACACTGCTCAGACAGAAGAGGAGCTGCCTTCGCTAGGCACAAGGGGGAACAGCCTTTTCTTGCTGTCTGGACTCAACCCACTACCCCATTAACTCCTAAAAACTAGTATTAATGAAACACCAAACTTCCACCAACGTGAACACTGTTAGGTTTCACCTCCCCTAAGTGCTGAATGCTGGACCGGAGCAAAGAGCACACCCAGCCCATTCCATGAAGGGAACGGTTTTCTTAAAACAGGAGTGTTTAAACAGCCCACAGAGGGTGTGCTACTAAAAGCAACTCAGCCCTGTAACAACACAAGTGACCTGATGCTGGAAACTGATGAAGTCAGTACCCTCATCTTTCAAATGCTGTGCAGCGACAAACACACACGGAACGTTTGTGGTCCGTACTGTTTGCTTGTGAGTGGCAGAACCTTCCACCCAACAAACCACAGCAGAGGCTTCAGACACTTTGACGTAATTCTGTAAGAATTACCAGCACTCCTTGCAAGCAACATTAAGTGAAATACAAGATCTAACTGAGGAGGAAAGTGTCTGTGTGTGCTGCCCTCTTCCTACACGTGGCATTTCCATTTCCTGCCAGGCTCAGGGCAGTGCACCTACCCAGTGTGAAAACGTTTCTCTGTTCAGCTGCGCAGTTTGAAATACCCTTCAGGTGTTCTTCTCCACTCACAACGTGATCAACCATCTACAGATGCCAGTAAGGAGCAACTGGAATAATTATGAGAAATAAGGGATTCAACAGTCACCACAACGGACCTTGAAAGAAATACATGAAGCAAAATGGGGTGGAAACAAGACTGCAAATCAAAAGGGGGAAAATCCAGCTAAGTCCAGTCCTTGGCAGTGCTCCCATGGCAGGTTTACTTCCACAAGAATACCTGTTAGCCAGCCTGCTCCCATTTCTTCTTCTTTTATCCCTATGAAATCCTCCTGGTGTATTCTGCTTCAAATATATTCCCAGATGGAATACCTCCAGCGCCTGAGGTTGGTTTCAGACCCCATGTACCATGTATTTATTAGTAGCATAACATTCTGGGATGCTTTAAATGGGCCAAAGCGAAACAAAGGAAGTGCATGGGTGAGAAATAGATTTTGCAAGGTCTTTTTTTGGGGGGGAAAGAAAATGCTGTACGTGATGTGGTTGTGAGCTTGGCCTTGGCACTAGGACCAGAGCACATGGAGCTAGTCTCTGTTTTGCCAGGATTATCTGTCCAGAAAAATGTGAAACCTGTTGGCTACTTCTCCCATTCCTGTATATTGAATTTCCATTTTCACATTAAGGAAAAAGGAAGTAAGTAATGGCAGCTCTATAAAGCTAGTGCGACTCTCTACATAAACTCTCAACGATAAAAGGCTTATTTAAAGCCCTGTCAAACCCACAAAGAGAAGCTACCTTTTGTAACAGACGCTGTTTTGACAACACGCAGCCCACTGCAGAAATTCAGTAACTGTGTTCTTAAAATGATGAATTTCGCAGCGGCTGGGACACTCACCAGTGCTGGCATGGCTGCAGGGGATGCTCCCGCATGTAATAAACCATTTGATAAAGGGTTGCCAAGGATTAGCACAGCAGGCTGTGACTCTTTGTGCTGCAGTGAAAATAGAGACGTGGCTCCTGATGACATCTAGTCATTGTTCAACAAAACCACCGAGTAAGCAAATGCATCCCTACTTGACCAGAAGGGCAGGCGAGAGGAGAGATGCGATCTCTCTCCACTGGTGTTGGGAAAATCGTCAGATAAAGACATGTTAAAAACCCAAACAGAAAGTGAACCCGGCAAGAATGCTGATGTGGTTAACACAATTTGAACAGTTCTGATTTGGTATCTTTTACCAAGGTGTTTTCCTGCACAGCAAACATGCAGTATTTCTCCCCCTTGAGAAATATTTTACGTGATGAGGACGTGCCAGTGAAAGTTACAGCAGCAGGAGGTTGGACCCTGTTATCAAACACTGCCGGTAAGATTGTGTGTTACAATTTTTTAATATATATAATGGAAATAGCTGTTCTTTGGAGGCAAAGAAATTCCCCTTCTTTAACCCTGTGAGGAAGGAAAGAAATTTCCCCATGTGCCCACTGCAGCAACGTCCTTTTTAACAATGAATACCCCTAGGAATCAAGGAATGTCAGCAAGGAATTCCCTGCCCTCCTCCCAATGAACTCTGTTTTCCTTAAATAAGGGGCAAAATACTGATAATCAAAATGTTATTGGAAACTGTTGTGATCTCCAAAAAAAATGGAGAAATGAAGTAAAACATTCCTGTCAGGAATCATGGAAACTCGTTTCCTTAGAACAGAGCTCTGTGTGTTTGGATGCACTGCATGGGCAGTAAAGTCTTCACGTCCTTCTGCTTAGTCAAGGTAACCCCAAAGGTCCTGGAGGTCTTTACACAGCAGACAAGAGGTGAAGTTGCTGCTGCTTTGGGGGTGCCAGCTCCAGGAGCGCCTGAACAGTCACAGCTACCTGTGTCAAACCCTTCTCTTCTAAAATATGTAGAGGCAAACATAATTGCTCCTGAATGGGGAACAAAACAAAGACAAAAACAAAATGGATGAAAAACACTCAACTGAAAAGAAAAAAATATTAAGCAAAAGGTGACTGAAATATGAATGTTATGGACAGCCAGTACACACACACACAGGCATGACATGAAACTCCTGCTTGTGGCTAAAGAACCATAAACTTGACTCTCAAAGAAGGTGGCCTTGGGCTAATCCTTGTGTTCATTTATTAGAAAACTGTACAAATGAGAACCTGAAAAGGACTGTGGGAGGTGTGGGGAACAGCAGATTGCAGTGTCTGTGCTCACACTGAAACGGCAGCAGCTTATGAAACCAAAAGAAGATGAACTTGAGGAGGGAGAAAGCTTTCCCTCAGTGTGATGAACCCACCACCACATGGAGCAGGAAAGCAACCATGGCTTCCTTTCCAGAACAACACTGCCTTTTTGAGGGAGTCCTCCCATTTAGCTATCAAACGTGAGGAGAGACATGCTTTAAAGCAGCAAATGAACCACTACCACTTATTGACATCCCAGAAGTACACCCGCCTAGCAGGTTACTTCCAAAATCATCCTGAGGAATAAGAGTAATACGCAAAATGCAAGAGAGGTTTAAAAGTGTTTATTAATAATTGTGCTGTTCTCAGCCTAAGATGTATTTAAAGTCTCATCCTATATAAATCCTTGGCACATCCTAGCCACCCTCACCCCACAAGAGTCAGGATACATGTCCTGTGTTTGTAGAAAATAACCAAAGTGTGTCCTTCCTATAGAGCTACATTTCATGTGTTATTTCCACAGCAACCTGCCTTCCTCCACTTTCTGACCCTTTACTGATTTTGGATGTTAAAGAAATCCTTCAGCATAAACAGCAGCAGCCAGCACTCCTCCCGCAAAGCTCAGAGTGGAGAGAGAACAACTGAAACCAGGCTGAAATTCTCACAGTAAACCATATGACCAGGCTGAAATACATTTTTCTTCCAGCAAATCTGTGGTATTTTGAAAAGAGTGTGCTTTTTGTGAAAATACCTGTAAACTTGAGCAAAAGTGCCTTTTTTCTTCTATACGCGAGCAGGTAAGAGGAAAAGCTTTGGAATGACTCCATACCACAGTCAGCCGTGACAAGCAAAATTTAACAACTGGAAGGCACTGTAAGTGTAAAACCCCTTGCAGCTTTTATCACAGTGTTCATTAGAAGTTAAAGGACATAGGAACTGAGTTCATTTTAGTTCATACCAGTAAGCAGTGCAAAAATAGCTCATTTAAAAATAAAACAATCTCCCCCTGTCAGAGGTTGCCTCTTTGCTCAAAAATGCTTTGCTTGGACAGAACACTTTGTGTGGTTTGGAAAGACGGCATTGACTCCTTTACTTGCTTCTTTGTTAAATACTCACTTTGTGTTACACAGGCTTTCGAGATCCATGTACACATAGCACATTTTTACTGGTAGCAACCACAAGTGCAACTGAACTCCTGTGTATCTTAAACTGTGCTTCAGAGCTGTTGCCAGGTTAATGTCGGAATGCTAACACCACTTACACTGGGCTTACAAGCCATTTACTGTATTTTCAGATGTAACAGAAATATATTGAAAACACATTTGCCATTAGGCCATTTTATTTAACACTTACCTGTCACTGGTCTCTGAACAGAGTTCCCTGAATCAATCTGCACTCTGAGGAGACATGGTCTTTTACACATTACATGGGGAGTGCCCTGAAGTTCTGAGGTGTCCCTGAGACAGTAAAGCATTAAAGCACCAGGATGCTTTTCCTGGGGAGGGAAAAGCTTTGAAGCTTTATGGAAGACTACCTGAGTTTTGTATAACAGTGAAGAGCCATTGTGCAACTGGGACTTGCATTTCTGCAACTGTATGATACAAAGGTTTCTGAAAATTACAGGACAGGAGGAAGAAACATGGAACAAGCATGGGCTGGGCTATCCACAATCAAGTGGCAACTCAACAAGTTTTTGTTAAGTTTTACCCAGAGTGCAGTAAAATGCTACGGCATTCTGTGGCATCTGACAGAATTTTAAGGGATTTTTCCTTGTGTGACAGAAAAAAAATTACTCAAAGTTGTTAAAGAGTGCAATTTCTCTGAAAATTTCCTCCTTGATTTGTTACGAAGCTCAAGTAGCTCAGGATTCACTGACAGTTACTGTACAAATCCTGACTCAGAGTAATACATCAGTCTACAAACACAATAAAACAAATGCTCTCAGAAGCAGCATAAGAGTAAGGAAAAAGAAAAAACAGCTACAAAGTCCTGTGGATAAAACTTACCAGACCATGTCTCCTAAGACTGTGAGATCTCATCAAGAACACTGGTGTTGGGAAAAAAAATACTTTGCCTTCTTTAATGTTTTTCATCAGATAAATTCTCAAGCAGTTTACCAGGGTGGGTGCAATTCCCATCACACAGGTGGGAAAACTGAGGCACAAACCAACAGCGCAGTTTTCCCAGTACTATGTCACCTGTTGGCAGACTATAGCGTGCACCCACACAGCCTAACCTCTGTGCCTTGCTCTAGCTCCCAGACAGCACTTCCTCCCTTGACGCCTGCTAAATATGACACAGCAAATACAGATGTGGATTAAGTCACAGATGGTCATGTGGGTGCACCAATGTGTTCACACATTATACTTGTCACCTCTGTGCCATCAGTGGGAAGTAAAGCACTTCATACACACAGTCTTGACAAAAACCAAAATCCTTTCCCAAGCACTGGAGTGACAGAGGGAGGAAGCGGCGACACTATCCTTCAGCTAGAGAAAAAAGACCCAGCGATAGAACATACAGAGTGTTAGCATTAGAGTACAGTAAAACACCACAAAGCCCCAGAGCTGAATGGAAAGGGAGACAAGACTGGATTCTTCTGAATCTGTCCCCAGGGAAAGAAGAGTCTCAACTGTTCTTTTAACGCTGAGGTTTAGCTGAAGAATGTCAGAAGGGGAACAAAGATTGTCCTGTCCAGAGTGTGTGAGCAAGAAGGGAAAACAGACAGAAAAAAAAAGGTCAGTCAGTTAGCCATAGCAACAAACAGTCAGTTATCAGACATCTCAGATACAGCCTACATGGTTGAGAAGCATATCACAGCTGGTTAATTCGCACAAAGGAATCAGCAAGACTCCCATTGCAAAGAACAGACCTAATGCAAATATTTAGTGTTTGGTGAGGTGCCTGTCACCTGTGTACAGCTTAAACATGTAACTATTCCTTGTTGTTAAAACAGCAGTTTACACATGCCTTAGTGAAAACCATTTTTCTCCAAGGGAGGTTTCTAAGATGCTGCTGGCACTGAGCACTCACCAACGCTAAGTCTCCATACGTATCTTAGTTAATGACAACAGCAGGACAAAGGTAGTTGGCAGAAATATCTATTACTAATTAGGGCTTAAGTTTTCTGCAACTATTCCCAATGTGTATCTTTTCCCTTCCTTTTACCCAGGTAATAAGTGCAAAGCTGTGAAATCTAGATGCACAGATCAATCTGTTCAACTATCGGACTCTTCTGATGCAAGGGCTTTATCTAGCAAAATTCTATAAAGAGCTGCTCCACTGCAGAGCCTGTAATTACCATTTTCTAAAAGTAGTCTTCCTCTTAGTACTCCTACATAGATCCGTATTTCAGAAAGCCTTTTATTTTTGTAATTAGATGTTAAATGAAAGGAAACACCTGCAGGCACCTTTTCAAAAAAACATGCTAGACTGTCAGGCCACTCTTGCATACAGGTATCTTACAGTCACATCTCAGCAGGTATGTAATGTAGACATGTGAGAGCGACTTCAGAGTTCAGGTGGGGCTATTTCAGTGAGCTTCCCCAGAGACACTCTCCTTGAACTCTTCCACATTAAAGCAAGAAATATGAGAAAACCAGGAGGGTCCTGGACTGTAGGTGCAGCAGATGCAGCAGGCTGTGTCTGTAAGGGCCTTTTCTTGACTGGCTTTTTTGTTTGTTTTTAAATGTGGGTCATTTCAGCGATCTGCTCTGTATTGCAGTCTCACAAAAATCACATCTGCATGTTTGAGGGAGCTATAGTTAGGGCAGCTGGGATGGAATTGAACAGTTTTGCCCCAGACAAATTTATATCGTGCAGTTCTGCTGGGAGTAAAAGTCTGAAGTTTCCTAGGGCACCAAAACAGTGCAGGATCTCAAAGTACTAATGATCACTTACAATTCCCTACCACGTTCCAAGGCAGTTCACCACTGAGTCATGTGTAATTGCCAGGCATTTGATAAATATGATATCCTAAAAGCCCAATGGTTCAAATGTCTGCAAATGAAACTATCTGAACACATCAAAAAATACTGCATGACTGACTTGACAACAGTGGTTTTAGAAATAACTGGGAAATGAGCCACTGGGTCTACTTTTCCCTTTCACAATACAAAAGAAAGGAAACAGCACCTACAATAGAAACACTAATGCTTAGCAATATAAGAAACAAAATTAATTAATGCACTAGAAGAAAAACATGATGTATCAAAGTTATTTGTGCCGACACAGCTGCTAAGACAAAGTGGAAAGGACAGGATAGCATAAAACAGGGTAAATGGAGTCAGATGGACTATTTTATGTTCCCACCTCCTAGATCTTCCAAGTTTCAGAAGGTGACAAGGAGTATCTGAAGACAGATTTCTACCACTGGTATATAACGAAAGAATTAGGATCTATGCAAAGATAGCCATCATCAGAAAAAGGCCAGTAATACTGGGACTTGTTGGTAAGACAATAAAGGTATTCGTGTAAGAGAATTATTCTGAAGGAATGTGAAAAACTTTGGGAAAAATAAAACATGCAAAACATCATCCAAATTTTATCCCACCTTTAAGCTGTCAAATATTTAATCTTGAGAAGATGTAATTGTAGTTATAGAAACACCTTGCAATTCTAAAGGCACACCTGAACCGCATCAGCTATTATGAATTTGAGGGACAGTGGTAAGTGAGTAAGACCTCTGACAAACTAAATCTGACTTCATTTAGCTCTGGAAGATAACGCAAACTAAGTCTGATCTACACCACAGACATAGCTCACACCTGAACCTTCTAAGCTTTTAATAATTTTGTTTTCATCCAGTCTTTCAAAGGCTTTATCTTCTGAAACATCATACAAAACTGCACCTGCAACATTATATCAGGATAGCAGAAATACGTACCTGAGGCACTCCAATCCTCCTGCAAGCTTCCAAGAAATTCTCCACGTTTCGTCTGCATTTTGCCATTGTAAGTTTAGGCTGCAAAGAAGGAGGCAGGAGCAGTGTTTGTCACTGGCAGGATTTAAAAAGATCTTCATTTTTTATTTAAATAAAACTCCTAATGAAACTCTTTGCCAAAAACTTCCCGCACTGACCTAAGCTTGTCCCATTCAAAGCAGGCTCTGTTTAGGTTTGCTTTTCTTTAGAATTTCAAAGCCATTCTATGAAAAGCTGATTTATGAATTCTGGATGATTTTTAAAAAAGACAATGCTAAGCTGTGCACTATTTAGGTACAAGGTGTTACGAAACTGGCCAACACCCCCAGTGACCACAGTAATTTAAAAATATACTTTGAATGAAACACACGCATGGCTTCCATGCTGTGATTTCAGAGCAATCTCATGACATGAAGCAATCTGGAGTCTGTTCTGGATTACTACAATACAAAAACATATAAATATCAAACCGTGTTTCAAATAACAGATTAAAAAAAAAAAAGGAAGGCTGTTAGATGTAGGCAGAACATAATGGCAGAAAAATGGAACTGAACTTGCTGCTTATAAGCCTCTTGTAGATGAGTTTGATGTAGCTGTTTGAATTGCACTCACCAGCATTTTTTCAAGCAAGCTTTTTTCTACAGTGAGCTTTCACACCTCTACACATACATACCATGGCACAGCCTCTGTCTTGTTTCTACTCTTGAAGTTTATTCTTTTCTGGTCAAAGAGACACAAGCTTCCTGCTCCTGTGAACAAGCTACCCACAGTCTACATAGCAGTAGGCAGCAGCCTGTGTGGGTTCAATCCTTTTCCACGAATGGCAGGGATTCTGCTCTATCCCCTCAATGTGCCAGATTTCCCCATCAAGAAAGAAGGTTAAAGGCTACTGCTGACTTCTTGCACCCAAAAGAGGAAAGGAATACAAAGATTACATTGTAACTGAGTAATGACATGATGCCTCTTCGGCTCCTGGAGCAGCTAATGGCTGCCTCTTCCTTGGGATTAATATGACAAAGCCATGATTTAATTCCTAACACAGAATATTCAACAGCACACAAAACCAGGCCATTGAAGAGACAGTTTCAATGACGAAAGTCTTCTGAATAACGGCTGTATGCCTTTTCTCTTAATGATTCCACAATCTGCCTAAAATGTTGGCATGTCCAGTTCAATCGTTCTCAAAGTAATGAAGACATCTGCTTGTTCACATTAAGTCCAAGGCAGAGGAACCACAATGATATAGTAGGCGGCCCTGTAAGTGCCAGTTCGAATTCCAGCCAACACAATGACAGACTCCAAAATAAGGAAAAGCAAACACAACAGGCATGTTTCAACTTCTTCCCACAGGAACCACCTCTAAAGGTGCCTAACAAGCAGTCTGCCTGTTCCTACCACTTTTAAGTAGCTGACCCTAAGTATTTTCACTGAACTTTCTAACTTCCACAAATACAGATTAGGCAAATGATCTGCTACTATTTCCCAGTTCTTGACCTTTCTCTAATTCTGTGCTTTCCCTACATGACACATAGTGATCTGCATCCAGAAGTCTATTATCATCACTGCTTTCCCAAAGCACTGCAGATGGGCAGGGTCAGAGAAACAACTTCAGACATCTTCAAACTTTTCTGCAGTGTGTCTGCATTTCCTTCCTTGCTCTCAATAGGAAAAAAGGTTGTATCTGGGGACTATTATCACAAAGGTATGACTGGATTTGTTTTGTTCCAGGAGATGCTGTTCTCCTAGTAGCTTGAATGTGCTCTGCTGAAATTCCTAAGCCGAGGAATTTGTATGCTGTGAAGTGGACACAGGAATCAACTTGGTTTCTCTGCCTGTTTTTACTGTCTTAAGCAGTGAGATCCTAAATGTGGTAGAGAACATTCTATTTCCCTACTATCTGTTTTTCTTAACTTCTCAGATCTTTTGAAATATCCTATTTCAGTTTTCATGCTGAACTGACTCTTGTTTCACTAATTTTCAAGTTGATGGATGCAGGACTTGAAAATGTTAACATTTTCTTATAATCTGTATTAGAAGTAACTTCATTTAAATGAAGCAAACCCAAATATAGTTTCTTTTAATGATGCTATAGACCTTTTTTAGACTGAACAGATGGTTATTGTTTGTCATGTACATTCACAGAGGAGAATGCTGAATTTAGCATTTGTCTAGGTTATGGGGCTTTGCTGGATGTTATTTTGGATACCTGTAAAATACTATCATTATTACATACTTACAACAGCAGGTGAGGGGACGTGAATGCTGGGAACAGACCGGGGACGTACATGATTAGCTAAATGGCACAGAACAACACCATCAGTGAGAGCTGCTCCGAGATCACTGGGTAATGACACTTTCAACCGTGATTCTATATTCTGCAGAAAGATGAACACGGACACACAAAAAGTAAGAGCTGGTTTCCTCCAGCTGTTTCATTCTACAGAACATTTTGCATGAGACAGAGTGCTTGCACTACAACTCTGTCTGTCCTCATGACATTTCCAAACAGCTTTCTGAATAACATCAAGGAAAGCTCTGCACACCACTGTGGCCCAAAGCTGACCATAATGTGGGAGCAATTGAGTTCAATGATGAACAGTTTTCATTGTATAGCACAAGGGACTAATACAACCATTATTAAAAAATAATGGGAATGAGGGTCTAGAAATAGTATTCCTGATCTTACATAGTCTCAGATAATGGTTCTGTCATGGGAAGTGAAAATCATTGTTGTTGTGGGCTGGAAGACAACACAGTTAACAAAAGTCAAGACAACATTTTTGCCTTTAAATAAAAACCTGAACTACTTGACACAAATAGTTAGCATTTGTGTAAGGAAATGAATACAAATTCTGTTCAGCCTTTTAATCTTATTTCAAACATCATGTGAATTTCACTGAGTTGTTATGCTATACCTACTTTATTTTAAGTATTAAAAGAGATTTAAGCTTATGTGGGAAGCAGAACAAGACAGACATTCCGAGATAACAGAAGAGGGGCTTTGCAAACAGCACCAAGTTTTGTTTTGCTTTAAGTTAACTTTCTCCTTTTAGAGAGATTGTCCTTACTTTAAATGTTATGAAGAGAAAGAATTCTCTCTGTCCATCTGGGATGCTTATAGCCTTAACAAGTAGGAATTCTTATTTCTTGGGAAAGTTCAAAAAATTGACATGTCAAAGAATCCCTTCATGCTCTCTAGAAACAAGTCTGGGGTAAAGCAGAGCAGTACCTTAATGCCATGTGGCATTTTCAATATTCAGGTATGTGCAGTGTCACTGTACCTGGGTATAAGCCACAAGCGTGGTGGCCCTGAACAGACAAAAAGCACAAGTATAAGGAATATTTGTGCCTCTGATGTTCTGCACTTAACTAAGGATAAAGCAAGAATCAAAAGATGGATCCAGAGCACAGAAGGAAACCATACTGGCAGCACGACTGGCCGTAGTCTGCACATCACCAGCATTTCTGTGGGCTTTACAGCAAAGAAGAGTTTAAAAAAGAGATTAAAAGGAAACAGTGAGGTAACTTTCCGGTGAAGTGTTAACGCTTCACTCTAACAAGTGTGAAGGCTGATAAAGAAGCAAGCACACACTCATTTTAAAAGCAGAGATCACCAGACACCCAGAAGCAAGAGTCTTTATTTTACAGAATTTGAAGCTGACTTTATCTACCACAAAAAACACCACTGCATCCATCTGAGAGAAACACTTAAACTGTACAACACCATTTCATTTTGGTCAACTGTGCACCACACTGGTTCCGTGAAACTGATCCGAAACACAATGATAGATTTAACAGGCTGTGCGCAATGCATTTACTAAGATGCCCACATAACTGGCTCTGGGCAGCACCTACCTTGCGTAGCTGCTCTATTAGCTCCAGCTCCTCCTCTCGCTGTTTTGAGTTCTGTCTTACTCTAGGGTCTGCAGCATCATTAGCAGGAGACAAGGCACAGGTAGAAGATGAAGCAACAGCTAAAAAAGCAGCATGAAGGAAAGAAAAATCACTAAGCATGGTTTGGCTGATTGTCCTTCACTGCTGTACTATACATGCACACGCAAGGTTCCACAAAGGCTATGGTACATTCCCTTTCACAATCTGTTTCTTTCATTTTATTATGAATCAAACTAATACTCTCCTAATCTAAATGAGGCACTCTTTAACACATTTTCCTTTCTGTTTAGATTCTGCTCTTTCTGTTGGGTAACAGTAATTCACAAAGGAGAGCAAAGTTCTGCCGGATGGACTATGTTGAAACAGTTCAGTCTTTCTCCAGAGACTGCAACTTCATTATGTGCCACTGTGCAACGCTAAATTTATCAAGCTGCCGTCACCAGCTGCTGAAGACTCTTGTGGCATTTCCTTGGTATCTCATAGGTGTAAGCACAGACCAGGAAGAACAAATCCCCACATTTCTACAAATATGGCGAAAGAATATTTGACAGCTCTAAATAAGAAATTTCTTATTCAAAAAGTATGTAATGCCACGTGTCTAGAAATGAATGTCAAAAAGCAGTTTAATGGTAATGACCTGAAGTACCAGAACACTACAATACCTCAGTAAATGCAAATGTCAATACAGGGTAGCAAAGCTAGCTGATTTCTGAACTATTTAACCTACCTTTCTTTGCTTCATCCCTGACAGCTGCTTGGTAAAGGAAACTCTCTGGTCGCAGGGCAGGGTTTCTATAGGAAGGCGGGGCTGCATGGCCAGGATATGGAGGGGAAAGGTGGACTAAACAAATGGGGAAAGGCACAGGAATGGAGGAAGAAGGAAATGGTTAGAATTTAAATAGGAAATGGGTTCAGCAATGTGGTAATTAAAAGAACAAAACAAAAAAATTAATGTAATAATGAAAAAATAAATTACAGCCATGCATGGTAAAAGCGCAGAGCAGGAAAAGGCACTTCCAAGGACACTTGCATGCAAAGCACATTCCACATACCAATACCAACAACTGTTCTGACTGTTGCTGAATGCATCTGCTTTAGGCCTGTATGAGGGCCTAAAGCAGACAAACCCTACACTCTGCATGAGGACATGCTTCACCCCTGTTGTCTCTTCCCTCATGTGTTTCTAAGGAGACCCAAGTAATTGGGTAAATTCTCTAACAGCAGTGCCACATACAGAGGTGGGAACAAATGCTCCCATCTCTTCATAGTACAAATAAGCAAAAGCAGGCATTTTGATCCTTTTTCAGAAATTTTGGTTCCTTTCCCTGTTACCTGTCTGAGTGGTAGGTGAGCCAGGGGAGATGGTAGATCTGTCGTCACTCTGTGGATAAAGAAAGCAGAAGAATATAAATGGTCCTAATCTGGAAAAGCTGTGATTACATTTTAACTTTCTGTGTTTTTAAAAAAGGCTCCATCCATCTAAATGCATTTCAGGAAAACAAACCCAAACCACAGAACCCCAACAAAACCCAGAAATGTGAAAAACCACAGTACGCTGCTCCCCAAGTCTCATCTCTGCAGAAAGTGACCAAGTTTTGTCTTTTGCAGAAATGACACATTTGCTTTTTTCTAAGGAGAAAGAATGATGAAACAGTACTGACAAGGCAATGATGGATCTTTGTTTACTCTTCCTTCAAACCAAAACTTTCAAAGTATTCTTTGCAAAGGGGACACAGAAAAAGAGATCATTAAATAACATGCAAAACTGGTACTACAGCAGCACCGATAAGGACACACTTTTTCCTTTGCTAATGCAAACCTAATATTTACTTAACACTACTCTCCACAGTGAAACACCCTGTTTTTTGTTACAGTGCCTAGACAGACTGATTTCTTGTGATTAATGCATTCAGTACAGCAGTTTTCACAGAGGAGAAAGAAAGACAGTGTGTATTCAGAAGTAAACTGGTGAAGAATACAAAAAGAGTACTTTTGATGAACTCAACTTAGTCAAAAGCAAATAAACTTGTACAGAAAAAGCAACATCAGACAACCAAGAACCCCTCGGAGCAGAGACTAGTTACCATGTTTTTATAGCTTAGGCCTCCTGCAGACACAGCCTAAAGCTAAGATGAGGTAATATCTACTACAGTTTAATCAGGTAAATCGGATTCATACCCTACCTGAACTTTTGATTAGAAGCTGACAGACTAACACCTGTTAAAACAGATGTGTGGATCCAAGGGTTTTTTGTTGGTGAATGATAATAGCAAGAGATACCTTGACAGGCCTGAAGGTAGAGGCATTAGGCAGGGTAGTAGCATGGCTTTCTTGATTCAACCCTGAAAGTGACTGAATGCAGAAAGAAAGAGAAGGCAGTAGCAGTGTTAGCAGATGGCTGATAGGTCATACACAAAGGTGGAATGCAGTAGACAAGGTAAAAAACAAGAGGTGAGCATGATCACATTCTCAGAAACACTCAACAGGCAACAAATACATACTTGCTGACCTGCAGGTAAAGCCTTCTATCCTCCTGAACTTTTTGGCTTGTAAGCTTGGGAAATGTGATGTTTCTTTTACACACCACACAGTGACATCAAAAGCAGAACCAGTAGAACAGTGAGTTACTAAGAACAGTGAGGCAAAAGCTTCTTTAATAACACCTATCTATCCCCTATACCATCAGCCAAAAGGAAATGTTACCCTAAACAATTCATTCTGAGCCACTATTCAGAAAACAGCTTGGGTTTTTTTTAATATTTGAAGTATGTTGTGCATTTTTGGTCAGTTATTTTCCTGTCAACTTGGTAAAAATCAGAGAAAACCACATCGCACCAGTTTAGGAATACACACTTTCTGTCTACCACAAACACCTAATGCTGATCCTTGTGAATTACACACAAAGTAAATAAGATTCCATGGGTGGAATCTAGCTCTCAGGGAAGGCATCAGTGTGAAGATTCACAGTGCTGCCACAAATAAAGCACACCCAGATTTCAATTACACACAATATTAAACAAAACCAAATAAATAACTTCTCATGTATATGAAACAGGAGCTCCAGCATCCCAATCTATCACTGACAGATGGTTGTAGAAGGCCAAATTCCATGCCTTATCGAAAGCACAATCAAAACATTTGAGGACTGAACGGCTCAAGAAACTACACTTTCTGAAACAGCATTCAAATAGGAAAGTGGCAGTTCTGCACAGGAAAAGAACACCAAATGATACCTAGAGACTCCATGGATGTGAACGACACACTTGAGAGTGTTAGTATTTGAAATGATTTGCAACTATGCCACTTCAGAACAGTACAGCCAGGAAGAACTTAGCAGGAGAGGTTATGCTCAGGGCAAGCCTTAAATACAAACATCTTTAGGCCTTATGCAGACTTAACAGCTGATTCTCAGTGCAGACTCTCTCCATAGCAGCGCAGAGCAAAAATCTTCTTGTATGGTTATTTATTTTTTTTTGGTAAGAATTTCAAAATACCACTTGACTTAAGCAAAACACCAGCTATTATATGAGAACAGCAAAATAAAACAGAAGTAGGTGGTCTGTAACATTAACATAACTGTTTAGTCCTATATGAAAAGACCAAGACAACCTTGATGCAGACTAACAAGAAGACATCACAAACCCATGTAACCAGCAGTGGGGGAAGGGAAGGGAAACACAGCACACGACAGGGCAGGACAATCACAACAGCAACACACTGCATGCTCTTCACCTGTTTGCGAGTCCCTGGCCTTCTTTTAATGGTATTGGTGTTACTGTCAATCTCAAACACAAAGAGAGGCTCAAAGCCATTCTGCCAGGGACAGCAAGGAAAGAAAGAGAGGAAAGAAAGGAGGAAGTGAGGCAAAGAACAACTGTAAGAAAAGGCAGCTGCAATATGAAAGGAACCAAGGTGTTGGAATTCAGACTTAAAACACCTTAGCGCACATGCCGCACTTGGCCTCTAGGTCTAGCACTGAAGTCAGAGAAATCTCCCTGTGCCAGAAACAACTGCAGATACAGGGACTGCCAAAGCAGAGCTCAACCAGAACTCTGCTCGAACCAAATAAGGATATTTTAAGACAATTTGATTATTAAACTTCTGAAAACACAAATGGATGCCAGTGGTCTAAGAGAAAACTCCAGGGCAGGAGTTAGAAGTTAGCATAACTCAAGTCCTGCTTACTTCACCCATATCATTATTATTTGTAACACACTGGTGCCTAGAAGCCTTGAAGTGTTAAAGTGCTTCAGAAATCCCATGTGCTAACAGCAACATGATGGCCTCAAGCAATGTTTGAGACCACAACAAGAACACAGAGCACAAGGCAGCAATGACACGAAGGTTATGGAAGGAAGAGGTCACACCAGCTGCCTGATGCTTAGCAAGTATGTCACAGGCTTCACAACAGAGAAATTGTGCAGCAGTTTGAGAGGATGTTTTGGACTTTTTTTCCTTCCACAGTATTCACCTTGTAAGAGACAGTATGGGAGGACACAAGGTATTTGGGGAAAAATGAGATCCATAAGCAATCAAAGCTGAAATCACCAGCCAAGTCTGAAGCCTTGATACTATCTCAACAAGTAATCTCAATTGCAACGAACATGACTACCCTTGTGAGAACAGCAGCCAGGACAGGACTAATACAAAACTTTGAGGTATACAGCACCAGAGGCCAGTGATTATATTTCTTCAGCAACATTTTAGTTAGTCTGGCTATAACAAGCCAACAAAAGGAAAGCAGCCACAGTGTGCAATGAACTACTATTGCTAAACTCCACTTCCAATCACAGGTATGCAGAACAAACACAGAACTCAACTATTAACACTCATAGAAAAGTATGGGTAGTTTTTTGGGAGTTCAAACAGACTGTCCTGAAAATGTTTACAAACAGAAGGAAACGATCAGAGCAACCTGTGCAATGTGAATACATTTTAGTTTAATTAGTGATAAAAGACAACAGGAGAAGAAACATGATGTAAGATTTAAAAAAGGAAATTCACAATTTAAACTTTGGTTGTAAGAAAATTTTTGCTAAAGCAGTAACAAAACCAGAAGACAGAAGAGGTAAAACAAAAGAAAGCTCACTTGCATTCTAACTACACATTACATTTACTACTTTTTTAATCTCTCCCTTACATCTGAGCTGAAAACATTGTTTGGAGCAAAAGAAAAGCGACTGCTCAGTTTGGAGAGCTCTGATGTAACAAGGGAAATGCTGAACAAAAGATCTTTTACTGTACTTCTGTGCAATATTCTCTCCTTTTGCCATGCAGTGCAATTCCCACACTACAAAGCAAGAACAATCAGTGGAAAAACTAGCAGAACTACTTTATTTTTTTTTTTTAACTAACCTATCTGCAAGTTTCAATGTCCTAATGTTTGAGTCTGCAAAGTTCACACTGCTGCATGCAGTCCTTATGGAGTGATGCAAAAAGACAGAGAAGAAACTATGTAAATGAAAAATGGGTACTGAAAAGTGCCATTAGCAAACAGAACTTTGATATCAAATACTTTGGTGGAGGAAAAATCCATCCGCAGAAATTAGACCCAGCTAAATTTCAAATCCATAAGGGCAGGGAGAATGGCAAATGAAATACAACAGAATAGAAAAAAGCAGAAGTAATTTCAACTCTTATGACAGACTTTTTTTTTTTTCCCTAAAGCAATCTAAGGAACATTTCCCTGTTTTTGAACATGCTTTTCCCATACAGAATACATTTGTAGAAACAAAACTGCTACAAATTCATGAGCCTGCATAGGCTTAATGTTCCAATTCATAATAATTGCCAGAAACAGCTGCCCTGGCATATGTCATCATTAGGCACACTGTGTATTTATTTCCACTACAAAATAGAGCTGCAGATCATACTTCAGCAGTTTAGAAAACTGAGTATTTCGTATACTACTATAGTTCAGTGCTGCTGAAAAAAGCAAGGAATCAAAACAAAAAATGAACAGAGAAATGACTGCTTGGAAATCTGGTTCAACCTCTCCCTACCAGCCTGGCCACTTTTCTGTGAAGTGCAAGGATGTAACTTGGTTAAAATACAACAGAAACAAACAGTGATGGAAGACAGTTTCAAATTAATTTCTGAAAAGTCCAAGTCAGGTAATGTAAAATTCTACATCTTAATTTACAACAAAAGTCATGGAGTCACACAGTCAAATAGTCCTTAAAGGTATCTTTAAAATACATTCCAAAGATTAATTCACTGACAACAGATTCTCAACACTTAAACCAGAACACTGCTATTCTTCTGTTTCTTATTATCTACATATGAAAGCACATTTTTATATGCTAATTGATTGTCATTTCTCTCAACAGGCACATGCATGATCACTACAGCTCTCTCTAATATTACAAGCTTTCTTTCTTCCCCACACAGTGCTGATTGTTTGAAAGTAGGAAAACAAAAATGTCTGAATAAAGAGATAGTAAATATCTCGAACAATGTGTTCTAGAGAAAGATACCCTAACTGAAACTGCTGCCTAAAGAACATTTAGGCTGATAATGGAAGCACATGAATGAAGAAAATAAATCCTAGGCATGCAGTCATGCAACAGCAGGCAAATCAGGTGTATTTTTCTTTCATAGACATGGATTATGGCATTAATTATATTCTTTATTATGCTACATTGCTAAGATGCCATAAAGGAAGAAATAGCATAAAACATGAATTAGGTACATAAATGCTCTTATTTTTGCTAAGTGTTCATAATAGATTATTTTTAAGACATCTCAATCAACAAACATGAAAAAGGTATGGGGAATATTTTATGATTTGTAGCATACGTAAAGCAGTTTTTCCTTGCCAAGATACTAAGTATTTCTAACCACTGTGTGCAGGCTGCAGACAAGTTAAAGTAGAAGACTGTGCCTGAAGCATTAAAATTGCTTACTTGATACTGCAGAGCACAACAATTGGGAAGCAAGCTAAATGGAAAAGAAATCAAACCAGAACGACTAGAGATTAATTTTTAATTGTAGAAGCTGTTCTTTATTACTGTTCTATCAGTAATTTTCTTCTGCTGTCAGCAAAAGATAAGTTTTAATTATTTTGTGGGAAAACATCACTATATTACTAACAAACGGCTGCCAGTACAAGTATCAATATAATATTAAAGTTCACAGCCAAGCTACTTTTCAAAGAAGATGGTCATGTTTTATGCTATTTAGATTAGCTCTAAAATAGTTGGTCTGAGACAATCATAACATGTTGTTATTTCTATGCTCTAGAATCTGCCACATAAAAAGGCCATTACGTGCAGGATCTTACCACTAACAAGGCACTATCATCAGTATGCTGAGACCTTCTGGATGGAAAAGGACACTGGGAGTTGGGAGAGATGGAGTAATGTCAGAAACACACAGAATGTCAGAAACACACGGTATGTGAACAGACAAGACATTTTGGAACATGTACTGCTTGTTTATAGCATCGTGAGGCTTTTTTAAAATCCATAAAGTATATGTAACTCTGCAGTAATATACAGCCACATAACACAGGAATTACAGTGTATTCGTATGACTTAAGAAATCAATTACCCTGCTTTCTGTGTCGTCTCAAGTAAATACAACTAGTATGTATTCACAGTTCTTACTGTGGTAGAACAAAAAACCCTTTAAAAGAATAAATTAAGAGCAGAAGAACATTAAGAAGGAAAAGGAGCAAAAACTATTTCAATTACCCCATGTTTCGGCAATTTTCTAACAAAAAAGTTTTAGTTGGAAAATGCTGCTGAAGAACTATTTATACTCATTATATTATTATGAGTTTTGATCTGATTAACACTGCCAAGTGAATTACTGTCCTCTGGAGAAAAGTGGGGATGGCAAGCAGTGGAACAGCTATTATTATGTAGAAATCTGATGCAGAGAGTGAACAGATGTTATTAGCTCAGCTCTAAAAGACTGAGCCTTGTATGATTTGTGTTCCCCGCTGACTTACCAGTTTTGATTGTGAAACTACACTAGAATAAAACTCTTAAAAATTTTACTTATTTTTCTGATAGCCCTCAAAATTCTAATGCTTAAACTTTCTGGCATAACTTTGGATCTAATGGCAGGAAACCGGGAGAAAACTGATCAGTGAAGGATGACTACAACGCAGTAACTTATCTCAATACTCCCGTTAGAAAGTAAACTGTAGGGCTCGCAAGGAGCAACTTAAAACGGAATATGAAATGTGCTTTCTGTATAGAACATAGAAAACATACAAGAAACAATAAAACAACACACTTGGACAGGCATTTACATGAACAAAAGCAAATAGCAGGATGGTCCCATAAGCAAAAAACCCCACATTCCAAGGATTAATATTAAGTGTCAAAAGAACTGCTATAACCCAGTCCTGAAGAGTTCTCCATCATCAGAAAAATACTTCTGATGGAGAGTGCTAAGAATTGAGGTGCTGATATCCCTTGTAATACTCTTATTGGACTCTTACCTCACTATCCAGAGGACTTTGCTTCTGAGGACTTAAGGATGCTTTTTGCTATAGAGAAAAAGGAAAAATGAATGACAATTTAAAAGAATATGACAGAGAAACAAAAGCTCAGACCAAAACAGTATAATTTAGAAGTGTTTTAAAAAACAACAAGTCTTAGTTTTTAAATGAAACATGCACTGGGAAAATTGCAAGTTTCCACTGAGCTGAAGCTTCACTGATGCCATCAGTAAAAAACTAGCCTTTATTCCACGCAAAAACAAACAAACAAAATTAAAGCTGCTTTTGCATATTAAATATGTATAATAAATCCAAAATATAACCCAAGGGAGGAATTTAACTGCTGGTAATGAAGTGCTCATGCATAACAAAGACAACAGAAGAAAAAAACCTAACCAAAATCAAAAACCCCAAAAGGCTCATCAATGAACAAAATGCATCCTAAATATTAATGTCTTTAACTGAAACACTGAGCTGAATCTTTAATAAAAACAGCTTTTCTAAAAAACATTGCCAGAGGCCTGAGCTTAGCTGGTGTTGATGAAAAGCTGACTTTTCAGCAGCTAAAAACCTTTTTCTAAACTAAATTTACACATTACATAAATGCAATAGAACATTCCTTTCCTCTCTGCAGACCACCCTAAGCCCAAAATACCAGATTTTTAATAGTGAGATTTGGGTAGGTCACCAGACCAGTAAACAGTAAAATAAATTTAACCAACATATAAACAAATTTGCATGTTAAGCAGCAGACTACTTCATACTGACTACAGTGAAAAAGAACGAAAAGATGCAGGATCCATGGAGGATCTGAGGTACCATAAATCTGCACCCGTGCTTTACCTGGAAAGCACCATAAAGCACCAAAACAGATCAGCTAACATTATCTTGTGTGAATGATTGCTTGCTTTCTGCCAAATTTGTCTTCAAAATTAAACTGGCTCTATGCCTTCTCAAATAAAGACCCCTTCTTTCTTTTACCAACCCTGTCACATCTATACGAATGAAAAATTGAGAGAATGAGGTGGACTATGTAAAAATACAATTCTTTGCAACAATATGTGGGCAGATCTCTTCTGTCTTCCTCTCCAGTTCTAGTTTTGTCTATGCTAAGCTACAGCACCAACACTAAATGGACTTAAGCAGTATTTCTCCATTTTCTTCATAAATGGCATGCATGCCCAAGAGCGTAATGTACAAGTATTATGATCTTGGCAATTAATTTTCATTAAGGGACTCAGAAATTATAAAGGATCAAGTGGGTACTAAAAGGAGGTACCTTAACAAAGTCAAGGACAGCTTCTCTCTGAATCTGTTTTGTTCTCATCCTCTCCTCCTCATACTGAAGCGCTGCTAGCTGAGCCTCCCGGCGGGTACGCTCTATATGCCTGCGGTGCAGCTCGGGATCTGTATTAGGCACCTGGAACAAAACAGTGCACCAGGCTGTAAAGAGAGAGCTACAAAGGGTAAAACAGATGGAGAAACAGACCATGTCTTATGGCTAACGTGAGTTTGGTTTTGCATCAAACTCATCCAAAAGAATAAAATAGTAGATAGAGTTCAATGCGTTACCTGACTGTGGTGACTCGATAGAAAGTAAGGTGAATCAGCTGGGGGTCTGACAAATGGAAAAACAGAGTAAGTATACTTTTTATCTTAAATCTAAACAAATTTTCATACATGAGCTGTCAGCAACACACAAGCATCTCATCAAATCAGAAGAGTAACTGTTTAGTAAGCAAAGCTGTTAAACCAACTGCTGTGATAACGATTTAACTCACTGTGCATGACAGATTTTGAGCAGCCATTTCTCTCCCTCCTCCAGAATTGTGATAAAATTTTTCTACAGCTAAAGATGTACCAACTGGAATGTACGTTTGGCCTATTACACGGAGATATTCAGTACTTCATACTGATTCTCTATGAGCTGATTAAGTAACCAATTCCAGACCTTTTCAGACGATCCTCTTTTAGAGGACTAACTGGCTACTGCAGTTATTGGGGGGAGAGGGGTGTATGTGTGGAGTAAAATTAGTCAGTAGAAACCATATGTTTCTTTTCCCTCTCTGTCCTGTCCCCATAACTCCTTAGTACTTGGTGATGCTCTCTGTCCTGCATCAAATTTAGAGTTTCAGGTCTTAGTAATTATCAGTATCCCTGCAGGTAAACAGCAGGTGGACGGAGGATCGGCCACTAATGCTTATAAATTACTATCAGATTAATTCCTCTCTAGATTACAGCTTTCCAAGTCGATTTTCTAGATTACAGTTTTTCCAAGAGTAATGGCCTAGACAATTAGCTTCAGATAACCACAAAGCTGAGGATGACTAAAGAAATCATGTTATGATGTGTAGTCAGATCACAGCTATTGCAGCTCATAATTAAATAAACACACCTTGCGTAATTAACAGTGATTTCAAAATACACAAAGATCGAATCTCTCTTTTAAGACTATATTCTGGTTATTGTAGGCCTTTTTGTGTTCTGAAAAGAACAGCTTTAAACATTAGCACCCTCTGGTATTTTCAGAACCTGCTCACTTTACCAATAAAGTAACGACTTCCTAACTGTCTATGAATCAACCCATCAAAGTCACAAGGTAAACAATAACTCATCTGTGTCTTATCCATCACATCAACAATAAAAGAAAACTTGCAGTCATTTCTTTGCTAGTACTGCAATAATTCCCAAGGCCCACAGGCTACAGCACGTGTCCTGCCATGTTGCTGCCCAGAAAGTTGATGGAAATCTAGTAGCTTTCTCTTGACAGCCTCAACTCTGCAACCTCAACTTCTGGGGCAACCGTGGAAAGGAGACACATTAACCAATTTCCAAAAAATGTCAGTCCTGCAGCCTGTGTGTAGACTTATTACCTATTTTGCATGGAGAACCTTAGAGATGTGGAAGACCCATACGCTACAGGTCTCCTCTGTTACTTAAATTAGCGGTGATTCACATAACAAATCCATTACTGTGCTGTTTAAAATGGATAGGACTGGATTCAACTGAGTGCCAAGAAACGTATTCAGACCAGAGTATACAGAGCTTTGTTGCATCAGGAATGCACCACAGTCTGTCCAGAGACACAAACTGTAGTTACTGAATTGAATCAACTAATGTGAGTATTGTTGAGATGGAGTCTGCCTTACATCCAACTCAGAGTTTTAATGGCTCCAGCATGCTGAAGAAAAAACAAAGAGGCTGCCTGCCAAAGCATTTGTACAGAATTACTGTGGAAGCAGTTTACAGCTTGTGGTGGCCACAAATGAAATATTTGTCTAATACAAGCTTAAAATAAATAAAATTACTCATTGTCATATGGCTGTTTTTACACAATTTTGAAGGCAGTAACAGTGCAACCTGTTTTTAGTCCCTCATTAAGAATTTCACTCTGCTGCAGCATAATATGAATGAACTACAGTTCATTTAGATCGTAGATTAACTACTTCTGCATGAAGATCTGCTGTCATCCTTAAGTTAGATTTTGAAAACACTGGATACCATCGTGAAACACAATTTCCTTTATCATTAAAATATGTATATGTAAACAGCAGCTCTCTCCTAGCTAATGAGCCTTCTTTTACTTCCTTCAGATGCATCATAGAATCCAGTGTTTGTGAAGTCTAAATATTTCCACGTTGACCACAAATGTACAAATTGGAAAGCAAATAAGCACACAAACATCAAAATCAGTCTTTCAAACCAAGAGCACTCACTTTATTCGGGGAGGACATATCAGACTGCTGTATTATTTTATGCCTTATCTGTAGACACTACATGATAAGGAATGCTGACACATGCTGAAGGAGTTACCCTCCTTTGAATCAGTACCTGCACACCTGCTGACATTTCGAAATGCTTATTAAAATGTTGCCATGACTCTGGAAAAATGCACACACTATTCTTGATTTCATTTTCTCTTTTAATGCCATTTTAGTATGCCATTAAAAATTAATTTCTACTGACAGCATAAGTAATGACATAATTATAGCTAGCAGTTCTTTTCTTAATGTTCCTAGTACAACTGAGCTGGCGTTCTGCTGCATCTTTGCACATTCACATTCACCCCACAGAATACTGAAATATGAAGGGTTCCAGCAATTTTTATTTAAGTTCCATTAGCAAAAAGCTAGACATTTACTTATCTTCTGTTCTCTTAATTTGACACCCAAATGTCTTTTCTCAAACCCAACCATCTCATTTATATTCTGTTCAACTCTGACCAGTTTTCACAGGTAAGCATTCCCTCCGATAAGCCAACAGTCATTAGAATATGAACATAATTCAAAAAGTCTGCTTTATCAAACCAAGCAACCTGTTTTCAACCATTGACTCCCATCCTATCCCTTCTTCCCCTGATGTAAGCTCATGATTATGACACATAAAGGCACATTTTAAAATAAAACCCTACAGTACTACAGCCACCAACAGTCAACCAGGTAGCACATCGGATGCTCCATAGTAACTCTCTTTGTGCTTCCCCTAAACCTGCAACACAAGTTTGTTTATCCCTTCTGTCCTTTATGTAATATAGCCAGTTATTTTAATCAAAGTCAGCTATTTAACTGAAGCACAAATTAAATCATGAAATGCAGATACTAAATCAGTTTAAAAGTATACACTTTAATTTGGTAGATTTCTTTAACCAACTGATTCAAAGCTGAGCACTGGTCTAGAACAGCCATGCCTTTTGGTCACCGCTATTATTAGAATACAAATTCCTAATCTGGAGCAATAATTTACAAGTCAAGTGTAATGCATGTTTCTGGTGAAGCAGAACACATTCAGTAAATATACACCCTGCATTCATCACAAAACCTTGGATAGAATTACTGTTCCACATATTCTTACCTGTTTTGAGGCAAGTACCGTCTTGTATCCTCTGTTCTCTGAAATTCTTTGATGGATACAGGCTTTACTGGTGAGCCCTAAGCAAAATAACAAAGACTAAGTTAGCAAGTTGTTCAGAAAACTACATTAACGTCAAAGAAACTCTTGGTAATCTGTAATTAATGGTATTCAAAATACTTGACAAAGAACCACAGATTACAACTCAGGGATGCTCATTTCCAGCTAGGCAAGCTCACTTTTATTTTTAATTCCAATTTAAATGATTTTAAATAAATTTAAGAGTTTAAAAACCTCCACTATTAAGAATTGTGCAGAAAAGTACATGTAGGTAGAAAATAATTCATATCACTTAGAAGAAATGTAGCATTAAGCCTGAAAAACATATATTCCAGCGTACAGCAATGCAGTCTGGATTCTCAGAAATACAGGATAAAATAGCTGATGGTCTTTTATGATGCCCTAAAGACACATCACAGAGGAACTAAGAAAGCAAAACATTGGATGAATGAGAACACATTAAGCTTAATTTGAGCTATGAAATCATTTAATCCATTGGGAATTTTATTTTAAAACTTCTGCTGATACCCATTAATGTAGGAAAATGGAAACTCTTCAAGATTAACTTGCCAATTTTCAGTCATGCCTCTTGTATGCATGTTGTTATATTGCACACAGCTTGCTTTCCTAAGTAGTATTTTGGATTGTCTTTTAAGACAAACTACTACTTCAGTTAAAAGCAAACAATTAAATTTCTGTGAAAAAATATGAACAGCTTTTTGATGTTGACAATGCCTTTTCTCTATCCACAGCAAGGAGTCTTTGGGTTGCATTGCCAATGGTTGCTTCATCTGAGTTTCACTTTTATGTCTATGCTTCAAGTGGCATCAGCTTTTGTGATCCGATATTGGATTTATGAGATTTGCAAAATGAGTGCACCTCTCATACCTCTGTCGCTGATTTTGAACACAGCAAACAGTAATATAAAGTGGGCAAACTGGGGACCAGGCCCCTACATGAATGCTGAAAATCCGTTCCTATTGATTAGATTTCTGAGGACAGTCCCCAGAAATGTACCATCCAAATGACTTACAGGGAACAGTTTTCTCCATGTGTTCACAGCAGAGGCTGGTACAACTGGAACAAAGGCACTTCCCAGTTTTGGCAATTCATACAATTTTAAAGCAACTCTAGTGAATTTCATTATAGTGTGCACCAATTCTTGTGCAGCTAAAAAGCAATAGAAGACATGAGCTAAAGAAACCTTACTGAAATCATTGCCCTTGTTTATGCCAGGACGTCATTTGGATAGAGTAAGCAATCAATAAAACCAGCTGCTATTAGGATAGCATATGTTAAGTTTGCCGTTTTTTAAATTATTATTATTAGCTGTATTTCTCTTTTCTGTGAGAGAAAGCAGGGCAGTGTTCAGAGTTGCTCACAGCTGTTTCTAGACATTTCTAAAAAGCTGGCTGGAGAACTTTCTAACCTATCTAGTAACAATTTTACTTATAGTTCATTCACCTGTACACTTTCACTGACTGAGAACAGTTTCGTGCCAGGTTTATCTAAAACTACAGATGCTGTTTTTTGTTCGGAAAGGTGACCATATTCACAACCACCTCCATATCTGTGGGTTCAGAGCTTTGCTCAATAGTAAAGTGAGAAAGAAATAGTTTTCTGCAAAAAGTAGGCTTTCTGAAAAGTCTGAACATTTAAGTTAGTCTAAACTTAAACTGCATGCTCAAGACACTGAGTTTACTGGCAAGTAACTTACAATCAGCTTGAACAGCCAAATTAATGGAGTTGCAAAACTCCTGCATTAATCTTTATGCTGGTAACAATCAACATTTTTCCTCTGAGAAAGCCAGTATATATTCAGTACTACCAAGTAAATGTTCACAATTTTCTAGCTCTCATAAATTAGCAGCTGGAAGCATCAACTTGCATGTTTTTTGAAGACAGCACTCCTTTGTAAAAACCACTTACTTCACATATGCCTAAAGCATAAGCTTGAAAGAAGCAAGTCTAGTGGAAGGTGTCGCTGTCCATGGCAGGAGGGTTGGAACTAAATGATCTTTAAGGACCCTACCAACTCAAATCATTCTATGATTCCATGAATCCATGTGACAGGAAAACAGTATGGCTGCATTGGACTTATTCCACATATCCCAAAGGGCACCTGGAAGCAGGTTAAAACTCCAGCTCTGACCTTCCACAAAGCGCAACGCTGTGCTCTTCCTCCAGATCAGACCGGATTTTATTATTTAAATAAATAAAAACAAACAAACAAACAACCCTACGAAAACCTCTGAGGACAAGAATCACTAATACCATCACAGAGGCTTTTCTGGGGCGTATGAATTCAACTAATTTAAGTAAAAGCACCACCTCATTAGAGATTCGCCGCTGGTCAATATATGCCATGAATTGTGAGCTGAGGCTGTCTGAGTCCATGCACTTGGGTTGCCTCACCTCTTCCTCCTCCTCTTCTGTGGCACAGCTGTCAATATAGTCGATCTGATCGAGATCATGTTCCACTTGACATACATACACAAAGAAAACACTCACAATTAGATAAGCAACAGGAGAGGGGGAAAATACCAACAAAAACCAATGGCAGGAACTAAGGTCCTACTGTTTTTCTTCTGTCTGGGAAAGCACCGCCTAAAAGCCCTTGGACTTTGCCAGGTCCACTAACATTTGTTAGACATCAAATTTTGAAATAATGAGAAAATTTATGCTTTTTAAAGAGCAATGAGAAACATATATCAAGCATGTAGTTTTACAGCAGCAGATACTTTTGCAGTGACTGAAAAAGTAAAGTAAGCAGTGATTTTTTTTTCAATATCCAAAGCTATCTATCAGAATCTGCCAGTTAACACCAAGACTGTCAATGATTTGCGTACACTTTGAATCATTTCTCTTGGTTATAATTCATCTCTGTCACAAAAATTAGAATGGATATGACATACTTCTAATTTTACTACAACACGAGAACACAGAAGGCAGGGTGGCAACGCTACCTAGACACAAATCCAATAAACATAAGAAGTATGTGTGGAAATAACGAAGGACAACACAGAAAGCAACAAAGTCCCTATAAACCAACATAAAATCATCTATAGTTTTATTTTAAAAGGAGGAATGGAAAAGGGATTAGGAACCACTGAAATGAGAGCAAGAAACAGCACAGCTGGCTAGTATTGATTTTCCCTTGTGTGGGTGATATTATGTAGGGCAATTTTTTCACTCGTCACTGCTTTTATACATTCTGCCCAGGGATCCTGAAAGTCATGACACTGAGCAAACTACCCTGGTGAAAAATACTGCGCTGGGGATGCAGCACAAGGCATGAGCTCCCTTTCTGAGCACTAGAGCTTTCTTTCTCTTAAAACTCTCCCCAGACTTGTTCCAAAATCTCTTGCATACATTCTTTTTCTACTCCTCCGCCCCTTTCCTGCTTCTCTAAAACAGACTTCTCTTTGCCTCACCACACAATCTAGCAACTGTTACTGCCAAAGCAACCTCCTCTGCTACTACAACACTGCAGAACAGCATTCCTATATAATTTAGCTTTATTAAGTCACCATCACAGTTTCAAATCTTAAAAAAATCCCCAACAAATCAAACCAAAACAAAAAAGCCCTTCTTTCCAGCCTTGCTTATTAAAATAATAACACTGCAGTAAAAGGTGAAAAACACTAACGTTTGTGTTAGAAACACAAAATTGAAAAGCATCTCCTGGATCACTGACAGCTTGTGCCCATCTCAAATACTCCTAATCATGAACTGACCCTGCTCCATCTTAAAAGACTAGTGAGACATTTTGAAATCCCTGGTGTACAAAACCCAAAGAACAAAATAAAGTTAGTCTTGGAGGCAGAGCTGGCAGTACTACCTGCTGTTAAGGCTGCCCAGAACTTCTCATGATGCCATGTCTTCAATTCTTCTAACTTTGACAGAATCTAAGTGTTTGAATTGATATTTACTGTCTGTCATCATGTGAAAGAGTATGAGGCAACCAAAATAATGCAGGCACTTCTAGCAAATGGCAAAACCCCCAAAGTACTGTGGAGAAGAGTAAGACCAAGAAAAGAAGATGGCAAAAGATGACGAGGAGGAGGAAGGAAGAGAGAAGAAAAAGTGGGAGTTGGGCACAGAAGATTAAAAGTAGTCAGGAAGACTGTCACTCAAATAGGGAATATGAATTGTAACCATTAGGGGAAATGGAAAGCAGGGAGCAGCTAAGAAAGAAATAAAATTAATCAAGATATATGGGATGAGATTTAATAATACGTAGTGCAGGAAAATTGAGAAGATGGAATGATTGGGAAAAAAAAAAAATAAACCCAAAAAACCCCCAAACCTGGAAGAATGCTAAAACTGAGACATCTAATCAAAACAAGACAGTGGTAGCAGAAGATTATTGGAAGTTCAAATGGAGAAGGACTGCAGAGATCAAGAAACATGTAAAGTGCTGTCACCTCTTGAACAAATATAAGGGTGCTACTGTAAGACTGCAGAGCAACCAATTGAGAAGGTATAAAAAAGGAACATCACTAAGAAATACCAGACCCTCCCGGATGCCTTGTGTGTTTGGATTAAAACCTGAGACTGCTGAATGAGGCACTTTTGCTACTTGGAAATTTGACATTCCCTGACAAAACTGCTCACCCCGTTTTGACAGCAGTCAGCACAAAGCACTGACAATTTACTCCTGCTGTAAATTTTCCCCAGCAGCTCAAGAAGCAAAACTCCATTCCAAAACACTGTTCGAAGCAACTGGAGACTTTACACAGCACATAAGCAGAAGCTTACACAATCCTAATTCTGATTCTACTTGATTTTGCCTCATAGCAACCTTAATACAAGTGTTTTTCTGTTTACACAGCAGTGGTTGCATACAATTACACCTGGATTTTTTAATTTGTTTCCTCTTTAGACAACCTAGTATTTATGGCAAGTACCTTGGAGCTTTCATAATGATGACAATAAATATTGATAACCAAAGATCACTGTTTACCTCCACCATTAGTTACAACTGTGCTCCCTCGGTTTTCTTGATACTGACTTTCTCTTCGCAGCCTCTGTTCTTTAGTGATCTCTGCCACACGCAAAGGGAGATCCGAGAATTCATCTGTTGGCTTCAGAGAACAAATAGTGAAGTCAAGGAACACTTTTCTTCAGAAACATCATCTTGCAACTGTTACTGCTCTATTTGTGTTTTTACTTCCACTGTCCTGTTTGGCACCTACAAAATACAGCTGCAGTGCACGGGTTTTTTAACCATGTATTTAAATTTTCTTAAAAACAAAAAAAACAAACAACAACAAAAATCCCCCAAACACAAAACAAACAAAAAAATCCCAACCAAAACAAAACAAAAAAACCTCACCAAAAAACCAACAACAACAAACCAAAAATCAACCAACCAAAAAAGGCAAACCCAAAAAACAACCCCCAAACCCCAAAAATACAAACAGCTTGCCTATGGAGTTGTGGTTATTTTTAGGTTTTGTCTTTTTGGGTTTTTTTTTGTGTTGTTTGTTTGTTTTTAATACTGGTAAGCACTTGAAAACATTCCAGGATGGAAACACCTAGAGCCCTCTCAAAAACCAAGCTAGGAGAGCAAGCAGGCGTACAGAGTATATCTCACTGAAGCTCTTAAGGTCTTGGCTACTGCCTTTTCTAGTTGTCCCAGGAGAAAAAAGGAGCTTTCCTCTAGGAAGAATAATTGACAGTCTCCTTTCTAAGAGACCTCATTTTCCTGCTTTTAAATGGCAAACAGATTTTAACGTTTGAAACAAGCTTCAAAAAAAAAGAAGAAATTTCCATCTGATTTCGGAAGCTTAATTTTCATGTTCAGATTTATTTTATTGAAACAACTCCTTATAAGTATTTGTGTAGCTGACTCAACATTGTAACATGATACAGTTAAGAGCTTTTTTAATATGAGGCTTCCATTTTTCTTATGTTTTGTACTCCAGTAAATTAATCTGTCATGCAGTGTTCTATACATTTCGTTTATTATTTCCAACTTTGTGTTTGTCCCATATAAAATTACACCTGTTTTTCTCCAATAAAACAACAAGTATTTTTGGCTCAAGAGCACAAGCACGCTAGAATATACATTACATACTGAATATGCTTCCAGACGTATACTTCACAGTTTTCTTTCCTATACAATACTGCACCAAACAAAAATAAAGCTGCAACTTACTTCATTCCCTGACCATCTTTTGTCTCCGCTGTCCACACTATTGAAGCCAGAATCAAGTGCTCCATATGGACGACTGGAATAGAGTTCCTCATGGCTGTCAAACACACAGTTTTGGTTACTGTAATATAAGCACCACTAAAAGCTTCTCAGCTACTGCAGAACCAAAGCAGAATGAGCTATGAAGCAGCTGCAGTGTGTTCAGAAGCTCAGCATATTAGAAAGCATCATAGTGCATTTGTCACTTAGAACAAGAGGGCGCACACTCACAGCTACAAACGTACTTGTCAGTCAGATGTCCGCCTGCCACTGCCTAGTGTTTTAAGAGCTAATCTGATCCAAGAGATCCATACTTTAAACATTTCCCAAGCAGAAATTACGACAAAGAAAACTGCAAAGTGGCATCTTATTTCACTGTTTAACAACTCAAGTTTTCATTTTCTCATGTTTTCACTGATAAAACACTCTCTCACAAACTTTTTCAAAAGTAAGTATGAATTATTAAAAATTCAATTACACGCAAAATTACTAAAAATTCAGAATATACTTCTACACAAAAGTACACAGAATGCATTATATAATTATCTTCTGTATCATAATAACCTACCTAAGAAACTGTACCAATCTCAACAGTATTTCAAATGCTTTGTAATGTAATATAGAAGTACAGTTTTCATCTACAGAGCCTGACTTTGACTAGACAAAGGCATCAGACATGTGTCTAGTGTAACAATATACATAACCAAACAGCCATGCAGTTCTCAACTTCTGGGCTTAGAAACTACGCAATTCAGCAGTACAGCCATCACAGATGTCAAGTTTGGCAACTGCTGCAGATAGCTACAGAAAAAGAGACAATGAGACTTGTATGATCCACTGCAGATGGCATTTCACAATGGCTCAACTGTCCTACTGGCACTGGATGCCTCAGGGAGAGCTGCAGCAATAATTACTATATAATACACAAGGAAGAACAAATTTCAGGAAGCTAATTGCTTCACCCCATCATAACTAAATTGCAGGTCATTTTCTCTCTGGTACTGCTCTCAAGTTGTCGCTCCCTCTGAAATTCCTCTTTCAGGAAACACTTTCAAATGACTCATTATTGTTGTTGTTATTATTATTAATGCAGCACTGTATGTGTGCATGGGACTTTGTGTAATAGCAACAGACGATTATCCTGAGCTATTTGAATTTTCAAATAAACATAAAATAGCAAAAAAAGTAGGAGGAGGGATGACAAAGTTAAGCTGTACCTCTACTTCTACGCTGATATACACCAAAAAACAAACTTGTATAGGCACGCAGTTTTGTTTAAATAAAAAAAGTTCACCTTTATGGCCTTGTATTTGAACAGAAAGATCATTTGTATAATAAATCCCTAGAAAGAAAAAAGGGGAAAGAAATACCAACTCCCTTCTTTTGTGCGGGGAAGCAAAAAGAATGACCATAAAATCACCCACTGCAGTTAAAGAACTATTTACTTGAATAATTGACAATAGAACTATACTTATGTGAACAGTTGATAGTACTTAAATACTGGATTTAAAACACGGGTCAGAGAAAAGAAAAATCCATCTGCAGTGTAATTCCATTTTAAATGCATCAATATTTTCAGAATCTGCCAAGTACCCTGATGTAAGGTTGAACAATTAGTGCAAATTGAAGAGCATCGAAATTACTATTTGGCTACATTTCAAAAATGGGGAAGTATTTTGATACAAATTTTCTTCTTTCAGCCTTCCTTTTCAACTAGAGATTTTGAAAAACTCTACATCTAACTCTGAGGCTATCAGGAAGCTCAAGAATTCATAATCACTGTTTCCAGGGCTTTTTTTACTTTTTAACTTGAAAGCTGCTTTCTATCTCTCCAACTTTCACATCTAAAAACAGCTGCACACTCAATGCTGCACACTTAACATGTTTATAATCATACAGCACCCATCCTGAAATCAGTTGAGACTTACGATTTTTATTCCTCTCTGACCAACAAGCTACAAGGAACGAGTAAGCATTTGGACAGATCACAGCATTTGGGGCAAGTAATCCAGAAGGCTATGTAAGAAGGCTGTGTAAGGCTTGAAATCAAAGGATGAGAAGCTAAATGCCTGGTAAGACCAACAGCCAAAGACAATACTTGCCAACACTTCAAAGACACCGCTCCAAAGCCACACTAAAACATGTATTTTTAAGAAAGAACAGGTGTCCAAGTCCCAGAATATCCATGACACTGGTTCACACATGAGTACCTCACATTTTAAACCTTCTTACTCCAGCCTATACTAGTCTGCCTCAGTGCCAAAAGAACTGCTACACAGCTTGGACAGTTCTGCCTCCTTTCAATCATGTTCATTCCAGCACCAACCTGAGCTGCTCTGAACTTCAATCTTATACATGAGAGACTGGCTGCAGCAGATTGAAATTTGCTGCAACATAAATTTCACATATCTTATGTATAGAAAAGGACTGTAACATACAAGATTTCACTCTGGTAAAACAGTTTGATAATCAGCTGCACTAGAACTTCGAAACCCCACTTTCTACCCTAATGTTTCAGAGCATCTTGTTTTATTAGCAGTATTAACAACTTTGTTATTAAACAATGTTTGATGAAGAGTGAACTAACAGCATGACTCAAACTTCCTTAAACTTATAAGAATCTAAACCACTCAGTTTCAGATCCTTAACCTTCAGATCCATGGAATTTCACCTAGCTTATCAGACAAAACAGCACCAAGGTCTAGGTGCACAGACTGATACCTTTTTTCTATTAGCCACCTTTGAAGATAACAAACATAAAGCTCTTACGACTTGCCTGGAAATATTAACTATATTGTATCAGAATGCTTTTATTTCTCTCATCCCAAGTTCCAGAAGAAAATAGTCATTTGAGATCCTCTTTTCCACTAGATCATTCTACCGTTTCCTCCGAATATATACTCTTAACCGTGGACAGCTAAGAATAGGTACATGAAGACAGGAAGAATCACCTATAAAACCAAATGCTCTAAACAGCACAGTAATGACAAATAATTCTGCCGCCAACTCTTATATTCTATTGAGGATGGAAAGACAGCTAAAGGAATGCCAGCTGAAGCTCATTTCATATGCTTGAATGTGGAGGCAAATCCAAAGAAAGCATATGCAAATAGCTCTGCACTTGTTTTTACATTCATAATTCCAAGTTATGATTAAAATATGTTAATTCTTCTAATTTCACAGAGGCAATCAATGAAAATTTCCATAGCAATATACAACTACAAACAACAATAAATCAGTAAGCACACAGTCCACTGATATTTTTAGAATTTCTCTGAAAAAATACACAAATTATGCGAAACAGATCATGACACTTTATCATTTAGATAAAATATCATGATTTATTAACACGTCAGAATCCTCAGTATTATGCAGAAACCATCTGCAACAGCTTATACTCTAGGAAACTGAGTAACACTCAAAATGCTTGTATGTTGACCACACCTAAAAAATTAATAATTTAAGACACTCTGTACTGATGAGGAATCACTCTGTCAGTCCCTTGTGCAACCCTTCTTCACAAATCTGTCTCATGATTTATTGTGACGTGCTCTGATTTCTGTTTTATTGCTGCTAAAACAGCAGTACATCCTTCCAGGCAACTTACTCCTCCACACCTTATTACCACCTTCCAAGATGACTGAGGTAATTTTTCTATATATTTAGTTTCACACTTCACTGACTCCCTTTCTTCTATATCATATAACAGAAATAAATCTTAACTCCTTTTCCCTAGACATCTTAATTTAGCAGCTGATACAACTGACTGTTCCAACATTTGTGTTACAATGCTAAGCAATAGTGCCAAGTAAAAGCTTGCCAAAAGTAACAGTAGACTGATAGGGTGGAGATCAGCATTTACACCTGTGGTTTGAGCACAGCAGTTATAAAATTCTGCACAAACGGCTCAAAATCACAGTAGGGATGTATTTCAGGAAGTATATGGAAAATATTAAGATCTTATAAACTGAACACACATGTTAACAACACAAGAGCATGCACCAGCTGTTAAAATGCACCATGAGATAATATAAATTACAGTCTTCAAAGCCACCACCATCAATGCACTTACTGAAGAATGATCCTTGGATCTAGTTTCTTTGAAAACTCATGGCAACTGACAAAATTTTCCCGAATGTCAGAACTAAGAACTTGGATTGTGCCAGACTTACCAAGATCCAAATCCCATGGGTCTCCTATCATAATCAGGCAAGCCTGGAGCTATCTTGCATGCTTCTATGTTCAGGTATTTAAATATGTGGATTTTTCCTTTTATACATATCTTAAAAAAAAAAAAAAAAAAAGGGAAAAAATTACATAGGTATAATTTGACAATACATTTTCAAAGTACTCCACAGACATTTAACCTGTAGTAGAGAGGAATAAATGAGCACATTTACATCAACCAACAAATCTTTTCTTCTAATCTCACTGCATTTTAGAGAAACAGATATAGTGGAGCATGACAGGATGCACACGACAGACAAATGGAAGTTGCCCTCCAAGTACATCTGGTCTGCATACAACTTTGTCAGTTGGATGCTCAAATTTCAACATGCAAACACCACATAAGCATTTACAAGTACTAGAATTTATATCCTTGGTATCAGAACGATGCATCCTACCCGTGCCCAGCTCTGAATGGCAGAAGCAGACTGCCAAAGCAAGCTCAAATTTAAAGTGAATGAAGAAAGTAACAGCTGTTTTTGCTTTCAAGAGGGAGGCAAAACCCTACTGAAGCTACAGGTCTTAGCGAGCGCCCTCCTGACTCAGACGCAGCAGCTCACAGTAGAACCTGTAATACTCAAGGGCTTATATACCACATTAAAAAAATCAAATTAGTCACTAACCATATTGCAGCTTCTAGCTCAAAGGCCAATTTGAGCTCTCTGCTGCAAAGTGAACCAGTGCATAGCAGCACTGAGGCCTCTGTCAAAATTTTGACATTTGAGTGGCACAAAATCAGTCTTGCCTAACAGAGCTTCCTCTCTCTTACACCGAAAGCAGAAGTGTTCTGGTAACATTAACAGCAGTACAATGCTAACAGGGGAATTCTTAGTAATATCCCATCGATGAGACTACTAATACAGTAAAGTAAAATAAGAAAAGGGACTTCTCAAGCTGCGCTGTGTATTTAACAGTATTAGTTAATACAATTTATTTAAAGTCCTCTTGTTCTTAAGAAAAGCTCGTAATATAATCCTTCAGCATCCAACTGCTTTCTGCCCTTTTTAGCTGAACTAGTCCATCTGAATTCCTAGCTGTGGTTTACCTGTGCAGGGGGTGACTGGAGAGGGTTGTTCTCTAACATGATGGTCTGCAGATGTCTGAGGTTCCTATAACAAACTGGTATTGTTGTTATCTTATTGCAGGAGAAATCTAATCGAATCAAAGGCAACTCAGCAAGCTCTGGAGATAGAAAATAAACACACAATTCAGCAGATTAAAGAAGTATTAAAAAAAAAAATCAAAAGTATAAAACCGTGTGTTTAACAAAACAATTAAATATGCTGCTTCTAGCTCCCAAGGGAAGAAAACAGCATCGAAAATACAGAAGTGCTTTATGTTTCTGCTGTTAAAACTGACAGTCTTCATCTCACCTTCAGGTAAACGCACCAAATTATTTCTTCTGACATTTAGGTCCCGCAAAGATTCCAAATTTCCAATCTGTGGAGGTATTGTCTGTATTTCATTACAGCTCACATCCTAGATAACAAGAGTAAAGAATGAGAGTTATCACTGACTGGTAGGCTTCTGTTAAATAAAATATGTAGCACTTTATTTAAGGACTGAAAAAGACAACTATTTACGTAACATCTCAGATCCCTATATTCCTTAATCTCATTGCTGTTGTGAAGCATTATTCTCATTTTAAATACATGGGGAAATAAAAGTTTTACAAAGATTTAAGCATTCAGATGTACAGGGTTATTTCAAGTTATCGCATTCAAGTTATTCCATATTATCTCAGAGCACAACTTACTATATAAAAAGCTTTTTGCCAGAAACAAATGCATGAAGAGCTCTAATTCCATCCAGCCTTCCTTTAAAAATTAAGGAAGACTTTTAGTTATATTGACATGGATCATTTGCCCTTCAGTGCAAGGCATCTTTCCCTCATACACATTTTTTTAAGATCTCAGAGTATTTCAGACTCTATCCAAAGTCAAAGCATAGCTGGAGATACTATGGCAGACAGAAATCCTCCTTAGAATACGAGCAGATGTAAGTAACCTGCCATTGCATGCGAGTGACTGGTTTAGAATCACAAAGTAACTGCATTATTCTGATCAGTTTAAAATAAGTTATTTCTTCTGAAGCATGTCTGAACCTATTAAACACATCAATTACAAATTCAAGACAGAACAGTAATAGTTAAAAAATAACTGCATACTCACAAGCTCTGTCAGCTGTTTGAGCTGTCCAATTTCTTCAGGTATTGAAACCAACTTATTATTACTTGCTATCAAAACTTTAAGTGGTAGACTACAGACGTGTATTGGCAATGTGGAAAGCTGGTTTCGACTTTTTGGACAGAAAGAAAACAAAATCATCAGAACTCTAATGAACTCACATTTTAATGCAATGAAAGACACATACAAAAAGCATATTCCAATTATATAAAATCTGAGTTGATCATCTAATTACTATAAAGTTGTTCCATTAAGTCATTCTTTATTACTTGCTTTATCCAGTTACATGTGAACAAACTCTGACTATCAAGTGCCAAACCTGATCAGATGTTTTTGAACTCAGTGCTGAGGAATATGTTATTTCAGGTGCTTCTGATGAGGAGCCACCCTCTGTCACAAATGACTATGAACAGAGTACAAAAGCCTTTCTGCTAGGTAGTACTGCAGGTGGGCACATACAAAATGCCACAGTGAAAGTCATTACTTACTGAATATTTAAAGTATGTTTCTAATTGAGCAAGTTATGTGCATCAACAATCATGGTGTGCTGGACTTCACTATTACAAAATGCAGCCTTGAACATTTCATAATAAACTACTATTAAAGCAAATATGAGGTCATATGACTAGATTGTAACCTCAGATTAGAAACAGGAAGGATGAGAATGGACTGTAAAAGACAAAGATTCCTTTTAAAAATAAAACATAGAAAGGAGCAGTGACTGGATGATTAGAAAGAATTTTATTAGGATCTTAATTAAGGCTTTGATCAGATGTTGACATTTAGCAAAATATGCTGCTGTATTTTTTCATACTTGAAATCCAGATTTCCCTGCTATTAAAGAAAAAGAGTTTTGAGCATTAGTAGGTGAACCAACAGCAACTTTTAAAAGGAAAATAATTGGACTGCACCTACTAGAGATCATAGCTATAGGAAACCCATACCCGATTCATATCCTATTCCTACAATTCTCACCATCAGTAAAGAACATAAAGAAACATAAGTATGCCAAATTGGCAAAAATGTAGCACCAGAAAGAAATAGCCTGAAGTTTTTACTGGCTGATATCACTGCCAATTTGTGATGAGGCACTTCCCATGCCTCTTAAAAGGCCTTCTACAAACAGAGGATGCTGTACACAGTTAAATCAACAGGCTGAGTTGCAGTGGTTAGCTTTTGCACCAATCAGCTTTTTGGCAATGCTGTCAGAGTCGTATTAATGCTTGAGAAAGATCTTTAAAAACCATCAATACAGAGAAAGTAAAGGGAAACTGCATAAGCCTTGCTCAGCTACTGAGAGCTGAAATGTAAAGACTGTCTAAAAGCTCCATCATCTCTTTCCAGTCTGCATGCCTGTATTTCACACAAAAACGACTGGAATTCATTTGGTTGTTCCTTTAAGCTGGAATTAGCTTTCTTCTTCATACTCCAGTTCCACAAGCTGCTAGTTAATCCTCATGTTCCCTGATCCACCTCAGTGGGTAAGACTGGTTCAGGTTGCTTTGATCCAATGACATACAATAAAACAATGTGATGATCATACACCATGTTAGCACTACTTACAGATGCATTAAAATTTATAAACCTAGACTACTGATGCAAAAGCAAAATTTCTAAGACAATTGTTACCTGATATTTAGAAATGTTAAAGACTGTAAGTTCAAAATAGCCTCTGGGATATATCGAATGCAGTTCTGGTACAAATTAAGGCTTTCGAGGGAAACAAAGTGACATGCTTCTGCTGGAAGCTCTGACAGTCTGTTCCGTGACAAATCTGAAGGGAGGGAAAAAAGAAACATTCAGAAAAGCTATCTTAAAACTTTGTGAGGGCAAGTATTGTCTGTGTATTCGCTGTCACACAGTTGGACAGGAATTAGTTTCGCTGTCCTGCCTGCAAGAGTTTCAAAGTTATGAAGTGACTCACTTCACACATGAAATACATCAACATTTTAAAATCTTACAGCCACAATGAGAGAAAGAGAGCCTTATGCAACACTCCCTTCATAGTCAGACTTCCGTATCCTCAAATGCCTTATGCTTAGAGGAAGCCATTTTAAGATGCTGAAAGCCCAGCTTCAAATCTCTGTACCAAGACCATCTTTAGATAATGGAGTTGGCATTGAATGGCCACTGCTGTAATGAGAAGAATCAGAGAGTACTTTTCTCCAAGCCCCCTACTAAGGTACTCAATGCTATGTGAAAATCTCAGATTTTTAGTCTAAAATACATACTTCATATAGATACAGGTATATTTATGTGTAACAGTTCCAACAGGGGAAACATGAGGCACACACTTCAGATAAGCCGCCTTCTACACTCTGGCCAAAGCATTTCCTTCCCCAGAGAGATACAGTTCAAGCCTGTAATCATAACCAGGCAAAGGAACAATTTACAATAAAAGGTCTTCCTAGCTGCAGAGAAATGCTCTGCTTGCTGCTAGCAGTAAAGTTGACTGTTATCTTTGTGATCATATATATTCCTTGCTCAGCAAAAGACAAAAAGTTTAACCAAAACTCCTACCAAATTCTGTATATGAAAAATCAGCATTTTTCCTCAGCCAGTTCCAGTTACCAGTCTGTTTGTATAAAATATCCATTGGTAACACTCTCCTTCAAAAGTATATGACGCATGGACCACTCGGTGGATAAGGAACTGGCTCACAACTCAGAGAGTTGTGGTCAATGGATCAATGTCCAGTTGGAGACCAATGACAAGTGGTGCTCCTCAGGGGTTGGTATTGAGACCGGCGCTGTATAACACCTTTGTTGGTGACATGGACAGTGCGATTGAGTGCACCCCCAGCAAGTTTACCAGTGACACCAAGCTGTGTGTCCACACTCCACCTGGAGTACTGCTAAGGACTAAGGACCCTTCCAACCCCAACCATTCTAGGATTCTATGATAAAAGCTGCGTTGTGATAAATAATGCAGCTGCAAAGGGCTCTTGTTTTTAAAGGTTAAAGAAAGCTCTTGCTTATAATGCTAGCTCCTGCTTCCTAACACACCCAGCTCTTAATTCTGACAGGAGTTATGCTCACATCAAGAGCGCCTTGTGTCAGTAGGGAGTTCCTACAGACATACTTCCTGTTTAATAAACCAACTCTTCACCTTAATATTTTTAAGGGAGGGCAGACATTCATTGTAAGAACCCACCTAGCCTGAATCAGTGTTATAAATGATTAAAAAACAAATAAACCAAGTTTAACTGCTACTTTGTTTTGAATTTCAAATTTTCCTCAACAGCATAATACAGATTATCCAATACAGATTATTTTTTTCAGACTACCAATGCAGTCTTAAAGGACAGAACAAGACTCTGTCCATTCAGCAATGAGTATTTAACAAAAAAATCACACCAAGTGCTTCTTTCCAGTTTGTATCAGACTCAAACATGACCTCAGCTTAGACTTGTCCATACTTGATTCTGAAAACTCAACACTTTGAAATGAACGTTTCCGATCAATTCGAACAGTGGGAGCCAAAACTACAAAATAATAGAAGTCATCAATATTAAGTGTGCATCACATGTTTAGAATTATTTAGTTGCCTTATGACAGGAAACAGTTTGAGATCTTTACCCTTTTTCCTTTTTTCTTTGTGGGAAAAAGACCTCTTTTTCCACTTTTTCTTTTCTTTGACGAGTGAAGAAAAAAACTGCTCTTAAAATTGCTAAAGGCAGTTTCCATAAACATCCCAATCTTACCATATGCCAATCCAGATAAAAAAAAAATCGGATAAATGCATCAAATGCAAAGGAAGACCACAGCCATAGGTCCTGCTTCCTGCTAAGCGTCAAACCCAAAGTTTTCTTACTTCTGTTGCTCACCCTAAGCCCCTGTATTGTCAGAGTTTGAGGGAAATTCTGTTAGAATTGAATACAATGGTGTTTTTTTTCTGAGCCCCTCAGCACCCTGCCCCACAAACCCTATGCCAGCCCCAGATTAAAACAATGGTGCAGGCAGCAGAGTCCCTTGCTCCAGCATGGATTATTTTTGCTGATTTAAAGCACTTGCTGAACTCCAGCTTAAGTGGGGAACAGCAAATGAATCAGGCTGGTCAGAACCTGCTTAAGAATCTGTATATAGTAAAGGAGTCAATAAAGCAATTGTCTACATCCTGCTTGTTTCACACAGCATACACTTTCAAGGGAATTTCTGCAATGGACACTTATTTTGCACAAGCTATTCCCCTTAATATATACTAGCCTCTCCTAGGGTTTCTTCTGCTTTACTTCCTTAATTTAATTCTTATTAATGTTTTAGTGAGAATGACAGCAAACTCCAACCCACCCCTCCTCCATGCTGCACAGCTGCAGTAAATTCAAAGCAGAGTAAATAGCGCTAAAACTATGCAACAATGCAATGTCCAAAATGGCAACATTCCCAAACATATCTCCCCTGCGCCAACACTGTTGTAATACATAACAGAAGAGCCATTTCCAAACAAACATATTGTCCCAACACAGATAAAAATGATGTGCCCTGAAAAATGTCTAGTATGTGCAGCCAGTCCGAGTATTTGGAATTACTGAAATTATCTGTGACACCTACAACTCGCTATTAATGTTTCACAGCGCACTTGTATGTTGCCACAGAAGAAAGGAGAAGAACGCAAATTATTTCAGAGATGTCAAGAAACAAGCAAAAGTAATTAGGAAAGAATACTTAGCTTCCACACTGACTAGATGTTTAAGCACCTACTTAAAGAATTACAACACTGGTTCACAATAAGGAGCGTTTTTCTTAGGGACTCTGGAGGATGGAACAGAATTCCACCAGTTATAAAGTAACAACATCCTTCAGCACACAGTTTTATCCCTCCTTCACACGGCTGTGCTGGCAAAGTCTGCTTTAATACTACCCATTTTAACAATGAAATAGGCTTCCCAAGTAATAAGCCATATTTTCCGGCAGAAGAGTTGCGAAGAAAGAATTTCTTTCAACTCTGTTTTGGAAAGGGTTTAACCACAAACATGAGAGTTCATTTGGTAACATTTAAATGTTACCAAAGAACATTTAAATTCTAGTGTTTACATATTGTGCAGCCCATGAGGCATGAACTAGCCAAGAATTTAATATATTCTGAGCTATGATTTAGAATTTCTATAGAAATAACTCCCTACAAAATAACACTGGGTGTGAAGAAGTGAAAATACACTTTTTTAAACAACAAATGAGCTCATTGCATGATAGAAGAGAGACACCAAAGCTGGTTAGCCACAACAATAAGTTTTTTCCAGACTTCTCTCAATCTACAGTGATTTTTAAAACTTGGCACTTCTGCTCAGTAGTACAAATTTGGTAGAAAGCAGATTAAATTGAAGCTGAATTTTGATGCCACAGTGTAGTCTCTTAAATCATTCAAAGCAGGTCTAACCAATTACAAGCTTGGTTAAGAAGCTTGTAGCACTTTTACCCATATGATGGCCATGGCTAACTCATACACAGCATCCATGATTTCATATGCTCGAATGAGGAGCTAAGAGGGAATGTCTGCCAGGACCATAAAAAAAAGCCAAGTGCTAGAAAAACACAGACTAAGTGATAAGAGTAAAACAATATATGATAAAATACAGTGTGAACTCCAAATCTGCAAATGAAGAACTGCTTTTGTTTATTTGCAATCACTGCTTTGCCCTGTTGCAAATCTCCAACAAGTATTTCAATTTCCCTAAGTCCAGAACACACTATCCCTAAGACTCAGTGACATTTTTGATTTTGGCCAATTTCTCTGGAACCCTCCTCCACTCCACAAAGTGGACCTTAAATGGACCCAGAAACAGGGCAGAGACTGCAGCAGTCACTGTATGAAACGATTCAACAACTCCATCCTCTTCCCCACCTTCTTCGTAAAAATACCTGAATGAAAGGAACAGCTCTAACAAAACCAGGAGAGAAATAAAGACAAAAGCACACCAGTGATTAGTTAGATATTTACATATATACTGCCCTGCAGTATGGCAGGTAGCTGATGCTTTTCCAAAACAGAAAGTAGGAGCGAGGTGAAGGAACAAAACTTAAAGTATTTTATTGAAAACATCTTGTCAATTAAGACTTGTTTTAGTGATATTTTTCCACTACTGTATGCATGAAATAACTTCAACTACAACCAGAAAACCAAAAGGTGCTACAGTATAAATTACTCAACTAAAATTGCAAACTAAAAGTTGTGTAAAGACTTCTCTCAGCTTCTCAGAACATTGTAGTGAATTCTTATTTAAAATTAAGTTTTTTTCATTTTTTTTAACAAATACTATAGAATGAATTAAGAACCAATTGCTAACTGTCAAATCAAGCAAGGAGTAATCAGCATGATGCAGATTATTTGCTTTAATATGTATGTACACACCCTTGCTGCTTGACATACCATGAACTCCAAAGAGCAAATGACTAATTCTCCCCCAAAAGCACAAATGTTGAATTTCACTATGAGTAAGTGTATAAGTGGAATATAGCTAATATAATTAGAAGTAGGATTGACTTGTGGTCACATTTCATGGGCTAAAATTGCTGTTACCAGAAATCTGCTTTAAAAAAGGCTCTCGTAGCCTGCTAAAAATGGACATGTTTCCTTGAAGGCACGATTATGTGGAATTTTGGCAAAGGAGAAGCATTCTTTGGAACTAAACTCTTTGTGAAAGATAATAAAGCCAAGAGTACAAACACAAAATGAAACCTCAGAGTGGAGTCAGATCACTGACCTTTTCCATCTTAATTGGGATTCCGTTCAGAAAGCCAGTAAATCCAACATTAAATGTGACTAGAGAATATAGTACGTTTAAAATTGCATCATTTGGCTCTAAACTTAAATGGTTCCTGCTCAAAGAAGAATGTTCCTCTGACACCAAATATGAGCAGGGCTGTGTTCACACATCTTTAACTTAAGCTGTAACACTAATTTTGTCTCCAAAGTAAAATCACTGATGCACAAGGATGCACTGCTTAAGGTAACGGGTACTTTAACCCACTCCATACTCTAGAAAGAAATGGAGCTACAGCTCAACTGCAGCTGGGACTCAAACTAGCTGGGTGGTGCTGAATTCCAATTCATCACAAGATGCTAATGTGATCAGTCCACTAACCCTGTTGCAATGGGAATATGGCTTCTGCTCTCATTCCAATTAATTACAACAATGAAGACGAGTTCCAGGCCTGGGTTGTGCTACACCATTTCGTTGATAAAAATCTGCATTTTGTCACCAGGGATCTGCATGTGCTACCCACACACTTTTTTTCTAATTTAAACCAGCAAAGTCTACATTTTTGGCCATCTATTCAAAACCAAATGCCAGCAACCACCGTAACACCCTGCTGGCAAAACATTGACATAAGAGAGATTGTGACTTTATGTCAGCAGCTGTAAACTGTGAGCTCCCACCCATGATGTATCACATCTTCTACAATAACCCAGTCGCAGCTGTGTGACATCAGCCATGAATGTGCTGCAGTGATGCAATAACAATACTGGTATCCGCGAATTGATCTGAATCCTGATGGTGACACTGGCTACTATACACTGCCCTCAACTAGGATGACTTCATTTGAAGGGCAGGAAAATGTTTTGTTTTTCCTAAAACTATGGGAACAGTTGTAACTTAAAAGCACACCACAGTTTTCTAACAGACAAATCCAAGATATGTTAGCTTGCAGCTTACAGACAAAAACATATTTTCATATAAATAATTAGAGAAGCCAATCAACGACGAGGAGGCTGACAGCCAGAACAGTGACAGAAGGCAAAAGGCAAAATGAACTGCTGTATGAAGACAAAGCACAGCTGTTCAAGAAGAAATAAGTTCAAAATCTGGAACTGTGTAAACAGACATTTCCCCCCCCCCCATATACACAACTTAAAGACCAGAAGCAAACTCCACAGTTTCACAATGGTAACAACAAAACCGCAATCACACTGAAGAATATCCTTGAAGTAGCTGATGTAATCTCACAGCTATGGAAAGCAGCTCACCTGAACAACTCATCTGCAACTACTGTTCTGGAAGAGTCGGTCTGCTCCCTGGAAATTAACTGCTTAGGTTACAGGCATTTTTCAGATAACGTCACTCAACAGATCTTTTGAGGAACTTGATGCCATCTGATAGCTCAGTTATGACGCTTAGAATCAAGTCTATTAGAATGATTACTCACAATTCCAAATGCATTATAAAAACTTTAACTCCACCTCTTGTTTGTCATTCATTCTATCAGCCACACAAATTCATGCATATTCATCCTGGCTTTATGAAATGATTTGTTTCACCTTGCAAACATTTCAGAACTTGAAATGTTCTCAGGTTATACTGAGAAGAGCAAAGGTTACGATTCTGAGGATTTTTAGAACATTTTCCCATAAGGCTACTGAAAGAAAACGAATAAAAAGCAAGCATACTCCTAAAGCAGATGAGCTGCTGGTATTATTGTCCTGACTTGCACAAGAAAACCAGAAATCATCATTAAATAATGCCTCTGTGTATAATTCTGATGCTGTTGGTCTCTGGACTCAGTATCTGGGAATGTTTTCCTCTCTGAGCACTGAAAATGTTGGCATATTTAGAGCTGCATTTCACACCTGGAGGATTTCCTGACACAGAAGGGGATGATTTTACCTCTTCCTGCCTGCTGTGATACAACACTACCACTTTTGTCATACCCTAATTTATAACTAACCTCAGAAATGTCATGTCCTGACTCACCTTCCACCTGCCAGTCCTGTCAAACCTGAACTTTTCCCAACTATTCTCCCATACATCTGAGATACACTTCTTGTAAACCTATTAAGTTAAGGTGAAAGAAGGTGAGCCAAAATGAAACACTTCCTTCTTTGTTTTACCTCAGTAATGTACAATGATGACAGAACAGCACCACTGCCCAAGCCGGAATACCCAAGTATCAGGCATAATGAAAACCATTTTCACCTGTTATTTCTGTAGCCTTGTAATGAAATACATCCCCTAATTTCTAGGTTCAATTTCCAGTATTTCACGAAGGAAAATCAGGTTCAGACATGTGATCCACCCCTGATACACTTATCACATTTCAGTTCTCAGCAGATCCATTCTTGATATGTACGATCACATTCCTACTTAGCCACAATACTAGCAGCATTGAACTATGTTTTAACCATTTCCATCGACTAAGGTTTTGTAACCAGGAATCTCCAACCTGCTGGCTTTTGCAAAGTGAACAGGCTATTATTTCTGCAGCTACAGAAAACAAGGCAAAGGATGGTGGTTTCTTCCAAATGTCAGCTTGGTGGTACAATGCCTGCAATGCAGAGGTGCTTACCACCAAAGCCTGCTTCACCAACCTGAGAATATACTGCATAACATGCAAAATGAATCGAAAGATTATACTTCACACTGAAATCAATGCTCTGTATTTCCTGTCTTGTGTGCTAAAGACAAGGTTTGTAGCACGCTTTTAATTGGAGCTGCTTAACGCTGCCCTTTGTAAACCATACTTCAAATCATTGCCAAATCATTGTCAAGTGCCAGATGCGTAGATCAAAGTTTCACAGAAGCCATTTCCTCTGGCCACGCTATTATTTTGGAACACTCAATACAAATAACAAGGATTCTTGCCAAAGGTTTAAAAAACCAAGAAAACCCTTCACTTTTCTGAAGAACTCTCAAAAATCCCTAGCTTGAGGCAATTTTAGTGACCCAGAACTATGGCCTAAGCGTTTACCTTCAACACACAGTTTGCCACATGAAACCTGGCTAGCTTTTGTTTTAACTCAGGAACATCTTAAGAATAGTCACATGAGGGAGTATTGCTGAATCTGCCTTCCAACTCACCTGAACTACACTAGGGATTTTTTAGCAGTGTTGCCCCTTCAACTCTTCCCCATCAGAACACAACACATAAATCCAAGAAATTAATCAACGGCAACTCTCCTACTGAGCCTTGTCTCTGCAACATTCATCATCTCCTGTTAAGGCTAGAAAAATCCACATACAAAGATCTGCAAGAACTTTAATTATACTAAATAAGAAAATTCAGTCATACCTGGGATCAAAGAGGCAAACAAGATTCTAAGCACCAACTCCCATTCTCCCTCTCTTTTTTCTTTCCACATGATTTTAATGTATATTTGCTGTAGTTTAGCTTTTGCTTTTACACATGAATGAAAACTTCACAGGTGTCACCATAAAACATACTGACTAAACATAAACACACATTTTACAGTCCTGCACTCAATGTCAGGTGCTGTACATCATCTGACAAGAAAGCACATTCTCAAAGAAAGCATGATTTGCCCACAGCAGCAGACCATGTAAGCACTGCAAGAAGGGATGAACACTGTAATCAGAGTAACAACCTGGAATATAATGCCGCTTCCTCTGTAAAATAATTTCATTTTCCTTTTGCAAGGAATAATATTGCTTGTTTACTAAAAATAAAAACAAACAACCAAACCCCAGTGGAAACTACGGAACACCATTACACAGTTGTTGCGTGGTTACAGGAGAACAGGAAGAGTGACAAGATCCAGTTCCTGTAAGGAACACAGAACTCCTAATACTCCATTGACTCCAATTGCTTTTCCTCTAGTTGGCTCTGGAGCAGGAATATCAGTAGCGTCAAAGAATCACACTGTTACGTCAAGTATTATTGATTAATTTTTCAATGGAGATGCTGGCTTCACAGTCAGTCACCCTAAGCCAGTGAAGGCAACCATTCCTTTCTGGCCATGTGTTATCATGCCCCCCTCCTGCGCCAGCACTTCCAACTGTGCAGCCACACAGCCAGTTGGGGGTCATTACTAAGCACAAATCCTGCAAAAAAACATCACCAAGAATAGTTTTCAGCCCTTCTAAGGCATGATCTAATTCATGCTGCAGTTGTGTAAACTCTAACATCAGTATGAAAGAGTGGACAAGAATGTGCATGGGAAGAAAGGGACCATGATTTTTGGCAGTAGTTGGGATTCGGACTAGCTGGTGCATGAAACTGCACTTTTTTGGTTCCTTAACACACACACACACACACACACACACACACACACACACACACACACACACACACACTTTAATAAAACACGAAGTTCTTTTCAGAGTAGCAAATACATTGTGATCAGGGATTTATTCCCAAGTTTTGCTCATTACAGATCATTACAGATATGTACCTGTGTATGCAGCATGACATTAAGGATGGCACATGGTGGAGCAAAGCAAACACTTTGGGAATGAGAAGCAACCACTTTTCAGATGAGCAGGGAGCAGAATTCAGTGGCTTTAGAAGTGAGCAGATAAAGGAAGTCAGATGACCTACCAGCTGGGCCTTATGACTGGTCAGTAAACAAGAGGACAGATTACCGACAGAATGCAAACTGCAACTCATGTACTGCCACAGCAGAGACGATGCAAAGCGGAACTGTTCAGCTATGGTTGAAAAGAGAGATTAATTCTAACCCCCTCCTATAGGGTTTGGGGTTAAATAAGTATTTACATACACTTTACTTCCAACTTCTGCTAGAAACCCTACCATTCCCCTGATCTCTCTTCCAGCAATTTCATTCCCTTTCCTCACTAAACTTGGGCATCCAGCCAATAGCACAATCATGCTTCTCTTTCAAACCACCCTAAAACATAAAGCCAAACCAATTAAAATAAGTGAAAGTTGGAGAAGCAATGTCACAACAGATCCAACACTGAGGAAATGAACCAGAATCTCCAGCTCACCAAGTCCGGTTAAACTGAGGAAGTTCAGTTCCTCCAGCTGCATTGCAAGAATCTCTGGGGTTTTGTGCAAAACATACATACAGTATTTATCCCCAAGGGAAAACAGCCTTTGGACTGCACATACATAGCTGGTAAGGCAGCATACACCCCTTCATTGATAAACGTGTTTTAAAGGAGGCTGTTGTGGTTTGACCCAAACCTACTCCTTGTTGACTTTTAACTAAAAAGAAAAACAAACAAAAACCCGCAACCAACCAACCAAAAAAAAAAAAAATAAAAAAGGTCACATCATAGCATAAAACCCGTGAGTCTAGCTGCTTATACTAGTTTAACCAAGACAGTTTAAAATGGCATTTGAAAGACCTGGAGATACACCCTCTGGAATCCAACTATACCGGCGTCAAATTGTTGCCTCTATTGGATACTCCCTACCAGCCCTTTCCTGTAGGTTACTGATTCTGCAACACATGTGTGAGCATTTCTCAATTTACATCAGGCAGAGAAGCAGTCAGTTAGCTCACCTGAACTGTCCTTTTAGTGGATATGTAAGGGGAATGACTTCCTTTGGTAGTACAATCTCCTTAAAGTAGCTGTCACCTGCATATTGGCAAACAAGTTGAGGCCTCACCTTTACAAGAAGGTTAAAAAAAAACCCAAATCCGAAAACCAAACAACCAACCAAAACAAAATCCAACCCAGGAGGGAAGAAAGAAAAAAAACTTGTGAAAGAAAATCTTTAATCAGGATTTTCTAAGCAGACATTACTTGGACCTGAATCAAATCAAAGTGCTCACTACTTAAGCATTCTATTTTCTTCAAGCATTAAGCAACCATCTCAGCTAAAACAAAGGAGACTAACATTTTGTAAATGTTTTGCTGCAACACTATTACTTAGAATCATTGCACAGTTCAGATTTGCTCCTTTGATTCAGGACTTCAATCCCAGCCTATACATCATGAAATTTCTCTCTATTTCTTCCTCATCTATTTTTGTTTAAGACATCCGCTTTTCTCAGTTCTCACACTCAGGATCATGGAGAATGAATACCAATTGGTGGGACATACTCCCACCAAAAGTATCAGCGCTTCCCACTATGTCTGCTTCTCATATGCCTGAGCTGGTCTTGTCCCATATTATTTAGGAAGGACATACTTTCCTTCTATGGACTCTTTTCCGTAATCAGGAAAGAATTTCTCATTTTCTGTTACATTCTCATTTAATACCTCAAGAAAACCAACTATTAAAGACTTGAGTATAATTTCTCACTTTCACTGGGGCAGAACTAACCTGGTTGTCACTCATAACTTAAACCAACTTGATCTTAGTGATCTGGTTAAGAGCACAGAGGAGTGAGGAACTGCTGCACAGAAACAGGAACGAATGTGGCAAAGGTCTGCAACTTCTTCAACCTGCTGTGACACTGAAACTATACTCAAGCTTCATTAAACTTCAGCTGAAGACATTCTTTTGCTGGGCTGTGTTGAACTGCTGAGTCTAAAAGTTAAGTCACTTAATAACACATTTTTTTTTAATCTTGTTTTTCATTAAAAAGCTTCCTGTTGTTATGAAACTTGTCCTCACATCATGGTAAGCTGTATTCAAAATTTACTTCAGTACAGGACACAATGCAAGCTGCCACCTCCAGAACAGAGGGCTGAGCTACTGTTGTAATGGGAAGACATTTGCTCTTTAAGAGAGGAGGGAAGGCTGCATGTTCTATGTGGCAACTTCTCATTTCCTTACATCTGTAAGTTTAAGGAAACATGTTTTTCTCATGGTCCAGAGGCTGGACAGTAAGCGCCTAAATGGCTTTGAGGTCTTCACACACATTATCATTTCCTTCAATTTCATTTCTCTCATCTTTTCATTTTACATGTAAAACCTGTAGCACGCAGCATGTACAAAAGGTACCACACACAGAAGCAGCTATAATATAGCAGCAGGAAAATAGAAAAGACTCTTACCAAGAAGCTATACTGTATGTACAACTTCTCACAAAACAGACAGGAAAACAAAAACATGAGAAATATTAGTTCTTTCATCTCATTATTAGACTCTTAAGGTACTATGCCAGATACTCTATATTTTAAAATCGATAGCCAATCTTCAGTTATTCAGAAAAGGAGGGGGAAGGAAGGGTCAGAAAATGTGGATAAAGCAACACCACAAGTTAATACAAAGCCTAATGTAGATGGTGTACAATGGTAAGTAATGACAAATACTAACAGAAAAGTATTGAGACCTCCTAGGCAGCAGTGAGCCAGGCTAGAAAGTTCCTGTAAAGCAGCACAGTGCCTTTTGAATAAATTTATGTTGTCTAAGCTGGCATTCCCACAACCAGCTCGGGCACTCCAAATACACCTATTACATTTTTAAACCACCCTCGACAATCTGCTCATGGCTATCGAGAGTTCTGCCTGAAGGGACTATCAGGGAGGAAGATTGTATGTTACTGTGACTTTGCTTAATGCTCTGCTCTGGCTTTCCTCTGTATCAGTGAAATATCTCATACATTCAGTAATTCCAACAGCTCTGTCATGAAACCCTAACTTGGGGAAGGAAACCTGGCACAGACTAAAGGCAAGAATAGGTTAGTCAGGAAGGCTGGAAACATAAAATGCAACCAACAAAGGCTTCATATTTCCACCATTCATCTATTTATTTCACTAAAAGCTAGAAATGACTTCAGTTCATCTTAATATTATACATAAAATTCTCCATCTATAAGCATTTTCACATATAAATAAGTCAGCTAATGTGACAGCTGCAATTTACTTACTATCAAATTAGTTTTGCATATTTCCCTATTTCCCCTATGTATTTCACTGATCAGTTCAAAATACCTTAGCCCTTTTTTTCCACCGACAGTTTAAGCTGAATGATATATTAAAGTCAGTAACGGATGGACAGGCCATAAACAAAAACATTTTAGCTGTGAATACTTTCAGAATGTCTTAAGTGGAGAGTTAGAAACAAACCAGCTCAAACCAGAACTGGAAATTCAAAGGTCTCAAAAAGAAAAGTGAGTAATTTCACATAAAAAGGCCAATTACTTTCACAGAAAGGCAAGCATTTCTATAAAATTTTATGCCTGTTATTACTGCATTTCTCTGAAGCTCTTAATAGAGTGCCTCCGGATTTACAGCACTTAGATGCAGCTTCATCAGACTACACAGTAAGGTCACCAAGTATGTCTCACAGCACTGCAGACACTAATTGTCTTTAGCAGGATGGTATTTTATTGAGGAGAAAAGTCAATAAAGTCCAACAGTCAAAAGTCCTATGTTCTTTTAATGACTCCTTGAGGCCATCTCTCATGCTGACATCATCCCTAACAAAAAAAGTCTGTTACACTTTACACCAGCAGCACTGCAATTTTCAGTTGGACAATTATTGCCAGAGTTCTAGAAAAAGAGCTGGAGCCTTACCAAGTTGTCTGTGCAGTACAAGCCATTTTAGTGTCAAGAAATAAAACAACAGTATAGAATATGTATGGAAAATACCCTGCATCAAACAGAGGACAGCCAAATGAAGAGATAAATGACAGCAATTGCCAAAACGTATGCTCACCATATGAAATAAATTTTGAATCTAGAAACCATAAGTCACCTTCAATCAAAAGCACGCCATGCTGATGTTAGCAGGGATCAAGAACTACAGAACTGGTGGTCACAATTACATGCATCTTCACTTTTTTAAAAGCTTAGCTTGCTAAGAGCTAGTAGCAAGGCTATCAAAAGGATTGTTCCATTCTCAAATCAGTACTTGAGGTGAACTCTACACATCTTTTTAAAAAAGCATCTCTGGCAGCAAACACACAACACAAAATCTAACCTGATCTCACTACAACTTCAAATAGAATTCTTTTCAAAACCAAACCCATCCGTGTTCAGGAAAATGCTGAAGTTGAGCAACAGTAAACATTGCTCTGAAGAAGCCATGATGGAAGTTTCTCTCAAACTGCAGCACTCACTTTCAGAATTTTTGGCTGACTGGTTCTATCCCTCCAGCTCCTCTGAGAAACATCAGCTTTGTGCATGTGCCAACTCCATCTATACTGTCTCAGTACACACTGCACACAGCAGGAGAAAAAGGAGAACAGAAGGTTTTTTGCGTTGTTAGAAGAATTCTTGACAAACACTGAGCTGTGTGGCAACTGCCCACACTGCACAGCAACGATGAGAGTTCCACTCCCAGAGATCTCTGCTACTCCATTTTCATAATGACTCCTAACTGCTGGTATTTTTTTAGAGGTCTCTCTATAAAACATTATTTCACAAAGTGGACATTCACAAACTGTAAAAAATCCAAATGTAAAAATCTCAAAGGTTCAGATAAACTGCTTCATACACGCTCACACATGGGCACGAGCCTGACACACTCTATGTATGAAAGCACACTACCGCTTCTTAGCAACATGACACCCTGCCTCCTGCCCGCTGCTTATGAAATACTTGACTGTGTTCCAGGAGAGCAGGGTTTCATTTTACACCACTGCTTCACAGAGTTAGCAATGAGGGGAAGCGGGCAGCAAGTGAACCCTCCCCCTCCCAACCCCCCTGACAAAGTTTCTTCAGGTACAAAAGGAATTGCCCAACTAAAATTGACTTTAAAAATTCATTTTCAAGCAAAACACATAACAAAGCTTTGAAAATGGAGCTAGAACTACTGCCAGATTGTAAGTCTATGCACAAAGTTCTGGATCCATCTATATTTTTTCCTATTAAAAATTACAAGCATTGTTAAAAGCATGCATTAATATTTATTCAGTCCATTTATCTTTCACAAAACCTCGCTAGGTTAACAGGCTTGGGTAAAAAGAGAAACAATAATCTTCAGCTTGGGTGAAACTGCAGGTAAACTTGAAGTTCCAGCACTGCAAAAAAGTCCCAAACAACTCCAACCCCACACCATGGAAAATAGTCCCACTGCAACAATCACTACACGAATTTTAATCAGGAGATTTAATGGAAACAATTCAACTTTAACAACTTTCAGAAGCCTGCAGAGAGTTATGAGGAGATTGGAGAGAAGGACTTTGATGCCGCAAAGATACTGGATAGCTTAAGAGTCCTGAAATTACAAATTTGATTCTCAGTGAATAGCAAAGAATAAGCCAATGAATCACCCACAGCAAAATGGAAAGGTTATACATGGAAAATAATTGGCTCTGATGCGCAATTTTAAAAAGACATTATAAAAAAGGCACTGCATTAAAAGATTAATTTAGCTTTGGTATAAATATGGAAGTGATCAGCAAAAAGAAAGTAGTCAGGGTAGGAAAATGTGAGTCAAGCAGGATATCTGAAGTTTATACAAGAAGAAAAATGATGATAAAGCACTAACAATAGTGATGGAACTAAGTATTTCTTTTGCCCTGAAAGTAATATTGATCTCATTACAGCAAGTACAAGATGAGGAAGGAAATCTATCCTGGGATCTCTAAGAAGCGCATCTGTACTTCTAACAGAAGTAAAATAAAACTCTTTAGGCTATTATAAAGAAAGAATGAGAAACTTGTGAAAAATCCCACCATAAAATAAATTTGAAAATAGACCCATTTTAGTTTCTACTTCACCTGCTAATATTTAACATTCTTTACAAACCAAAATTTCCCTATCACTATCAAGCTGCAACTACAGCCAAAGAAGAAACAGCTGTTACAATTGCAAGAATACTACATAAAAGAAATAGAGTGCCGCATTTCACTGATACAGAGTAAGACAGCAAGAGTGGCAGCCATCACAAGACAGGATGCCATAAACCAATTAAAACCCTGGTAAATGAGAATTTGCCACTGGATTTTGACATCCCATGAAAAAGTCAGCACCAACAATACAGCAGGAATGAGCTTTCTGCCACAAAAGCTACATGGAAAAGCGGTCACATGGGAAGTAACATGAAGAAAACACTTGAACAGCTGGAGTTAAATGAAGTTTATTACAGTGAAATTATACTTATGCTATAGGTGTGAAGCAACATTAAGGTTACATTTACAATTTCATATACACATGTATTGAACTCTTGTTTATTAATCTTCTCTCCCCTCATGGAAGATGCTACCTACCAGAGGCAGGCTGTTTTATCAGCCAGTAATACCAGTACACCAACCAACTCCATAACACCACGTACTCATTTTGCTTATTGAAAAGGATGCCTCCAGCTTTACAGATGTTAACATTCCCAGTTCCTCTTAAGTACTGTCATCCCAGCACAACAGGCTGATTTATGATTCTATGATTACATAATGTAGTAATATAGTTTCAAATCAAATGGCATGGAAGCAAAATACAAAGGCATATAAAAAACTCTTTCAACAACTTTAGTCTATGTGCAATACAAACCTTGAAATGAAATCAAATTCAAGCCCTCCAAGTAAGACGCATGGCTTACTATTTCTTTTTTTTTTTTTTCCCCTCTTCTCCTTATGGGACATAAACTGTGTTTTCTTTGATTTAAAAAGATTTTGCCTGAGAAGTAAAACAGTACACCAAACAAGCTGTTCTACAAGTATTTCTGACATAAGTCTGCATCTACATGCAAACAGCAAGGAAGCAGGATGTATCACACAAATGAAAGAGCAAGATGGAGAGATAGGAAACACAGAGATAGAAGGATTATTTAAGGTCAAAACCAGAGAATGAAAATCGAACAGGCAAATCTAAAAGGCATCATTTTTTTAAGTATGAACACATTTTCGTCTAATATTATGAAAAAATAGACACTGTGTTCAGCAGACTGAAATACCCCCAGTTGAGAATCAGAGAAGTATAAACTGCATCTTCAAGAGTGAAGCAGGAGCAACAACAAATCCTCTCTGCCTCTTGCCCTGCATCACATCAGTCCAGTGTAGGAGCAAAGAGAAATTCTCTTAGTTCTACTCTGTTCTTGTTGTTTGTTTGCTTTTGTAATCCCCAACAATTGTCAGGTATCAGACACATTTCCCATTACTATACTAAGAATGCCCCAGAGACACGTGTTGTAGTCATTCATCAGAAGAGGAAAACCCTTCCCCAAAACAAAGGGGACAACAACTCATTCAAGTTATTCCAGAATCTGCTCATACAGCTTGCCACGTATGCTTCTAAAAACCCTTCTATTTCCATTTATTACATATTCAACACAGTCAAAAGTTGAGAACTGCCTCATATGGGAAGAAGAGAGTCACATTTAAAAAAATAAAAAATTAATCACATTTCTGTCTGAAAACCTAATTAGATCGAAATCATAGCAAAGGTTATTAAAATGGTAAGAGTATCTTTTTTACACTTAAATACTGCAAATCTGGCAGCACCATACCAACAATTACATTGATGAAAATAGGTATTTCTGCATTTTGTTTTATATATTTAAAGAGAATAATGTGTTTTAAGAAAAGGAATATGACTTTAATATTTTTAAAAAGCTGTTTAAATGGTCTGGTTTCAAACTGGCAACACACTGTTGAAATGGAACTTCCAGAGGCTTATTTCTTAACCACTTTCTACAGCAGCACTACAGAATTGTGAATAGAAATTACACTGCAGTAACACTGACAAAAAGAATTCACCAGATTAACAGATGCGCTTCTGATTTTAGCCTGTATTTGTGGAAGCACAAATGGCAGGTATCTAAAGGTTCACAGCTGTTACTCAGTTACATAATTCACGCCCAAATCACGTGCACTAGAAATATGAGAGGGAGAAAAGTACCACTTCCGTTGCGCCTTCCGTCTTCAAAGTGCTGTATGCTTCTTAACAGCAGTAAAACATAACTCTTACCTATTCCCAAATTGCATTTGAATGGAATGTTATGGTGCAGAGAAAGTTAAACTCAAGAAAAACATATGAAGCATGTTAATTTCACACGGAATAGAGATTTCTGGCAAGGAAAGCCACATTTAAAGACTTATTTTACTACTACTTTAATAACTTGGTCTAGCTGAAATTCTATGAAGTAGAAGAGTTTCTTGCATTAAGTAACAAAAATGCTCTTTTGAAAAAAGCAGGAAGAGCAATCATGCTTTGCAACCTGCACTACAGCACTGACAAGGTATTTTCAACATCTGAAAGAATAAATTTTTAGAAAACACGGTATGTAGAGGTGTTTGTAGCCACAAAAGTATCCTCAGAAACAAGACAGAAATATCAGATCTAGGACACAAATAGTTTATATCATGCTCTTTATTTATACTCATCATTTTTCATATTTATTCAACATGATCATAACCATCTGCATGCTTGAACTTGTGATAAATATAATGATATGGAAAAAGCACTGAAAGTTAATTCTGTGAAAAATGTCATATTACAAAAGAGTTCTCAAAATAATTACAATACAGGTGTGTTTTTGTAACACCTCACATTCTTCATACCTTACAGTATAGCCCTGGGAAAAAGTTCTTCAAATTATAACAAGGCAAGTTGGAAAGAAACTACGGCTTCTTTGTCATATTAAGGTTTGTTGAGGGGTTTTTTTTAACATGTGTTTAATAAGCACATTAATACTCTCATAGAAGTATATTTCTAGTAGTATTGATAAACCTTCAGGTAAACAGTAACAGATTGTAAAAGAATGTTTTTGAATAGAAAACTAGCCTCCTCCTTACCCTAAGCGAAGAGAGAATAAAACTCACTCAACACCATTTGTTAACATTGACCGTATCAATTAGCCAACAGAAAGAAGGATGTAAAATTTCAGAAAGATTTTAAATAGTTGCCATGCACTTGGGCATTAACCAAATAAACCCAAATCTCTTACCTCTTATTTCAAATTACAAGTTAATGCTCTTTTCCCTTCAGAGAAAACAAAAATTCCCAGCAGGGATAAAAAAAAAAAAAGAGAGTATCTCAAACAAAAAAGAAAAATGTGTTAAGTTGATCACAGTAAGAAATCTGCAGTTAAATACTGTCTCATGATAAATACTATGACAGCACCTTTAAACTGAAAATTCACATAGAAAAGCTGATTTAAAAAACGTGTTTAAGGAGAACAGGAACTACAAAACAAACTGAAAGTTATCAGTTATGGGAGGCCGTGGGGTATTCTCCACAAAAACTTCCTTCACCCTGCTCAGAAGCTAATGTTTTAATCACCAGTAAAGCTTCTAGACTTGCCTTCTTACACTGCAGCTTTTAGCAGTAATAATGACAACAACCTTTTGACACACAGGCCTCCCTGAATGATAGGATGATTTGCATGGCAGCAGAACAGAACCATGCCATATAGAATACTCAAATATTCTGCAACACATTTACAGCTCAAACAATCTGCTGGTTTAGCATAGATGGGTTCCAAAGATAATTTTTTGATCCTACTAAGCACAAATCTACCCACCTCTTGACAAGTCAGCAGAATAAAAGGAAGTAGCAGATATTTTATGGTTCATAACCACATTCAGCTGTGGCCCTCTAAAATAAGCATTTATTCCTTAGCTGAGCTTGGAGTCAATGTAATGACAAGCACCTAATTGTCCTGCTATTACTGTACTCACTGACTCTCACTCCTAGAGAACAGGATGTACGACACCAATTCAAAGACGAGTAAAAGCCTTGGTCTACGACTGAACTAAGTAGTAATATATGCGGCCATAAACAATGGCAATAATGAATTAAACAGGTTTAAATTACTACTTGTCTCGTCAGCACCCTAAAATTAATGCTCTGCTCAGATTTAAAAGGGATTTTCTACTAAGCATTAAGATACTGTTTATTCCTCTCTTTATCGTGCTAATAACTAAGATGAAAAGACTGGAGCTGGCAACAAGAGAAGCATTTGAGGCAGAGGGCAAGATTAGCGAGAAAAGAAGAAAAGGTTAAGATGTGGAAGCTTGGATGAAGAAGATGAAAAAGGATTGAGGGCAAAGGAGGCAGATAACATCATATTGCTGGGAACATGTGACGTACACATAGTGGAGGAATCCCAACTGAGTAGAGCACAATCTCCTCCAGTATACCAAGCACAGTACTGAAGACCTATACAATACCATAATTCCTCTGCTTTCAAACATCTGTACAATTTGGAGGCAGAGCATTCCACTCTACAAACTGGTCCCAGGGAATGGCAACCTACTGCTACCTCAATGGCATAGGTAAGAGACCTGATGGGCATAAAAGTTTGAACTGTCGTGATGCCAGCATGATTCCACTTAACTGCATCTAGAGAAATTCAGCATGAACTCAGAATTCAGTGTTAGGAAAGTAACCTGAAAAAAGCACTGGAGTCTTGTACAGAGAAAATTCAGTTAAAAACTTATGTAACATTGATAAATCCAGCACACAGACAGTATAGCCTATAATCAAAGATGCTCATGTAACTTTAATTGCCCATTTCCTGCGCATATGTATTGTCTGGAGGCCTTTAATCAGCAACCACATACTACTTTTCATTCCTCTTCAAGATCTTTCTGTTCAAGCATATTTCTTCAGATGACGAAACTACTGTAAGAATCAGGACTGATCACAGCACCTGTGATCAACAACTACTGCTGAAAAATCATTAGGAAAAAAGCAGGGAATTGCAAAAAAAAAAAAAAGGATGATAACCTGAAAGGTGGTGAATGCTACTTTGGAAATACAGATTGCATCTGTCATTGCCATATAGTTTCTCTATCATACTAAGCAAATCTTCTGAACTAATTTTTCCAAAGGTAGTAATTAATCACATACTCCCATTTTTCTAGATGTCAGGCTTGATTTCCAGTACTCCTGAGTGGTCACAAAGGTAAATGAAGTTATGAAGAACCGCATTTAAAAAACAAAAATATGATTTATCTGTAATCGTTTTGTTGCCTAAAAGTTCAGGCATTAAGTGCTTTGAATTTGGAACCCCAAATCAGCATATACTATCTAACTTTGTATGAATCCAAGCTTCATACATACAAAATGCAGTTACATTACCTTGCCTCCCTTCACAAAGATTACAAAAAAAATAGCGTCTGGAACATTTTCAAAAATAGGGAGCACTACCCAAATGTCCAAGGCAATAACAACACAATTCTGTATTCAGAGCTAAGTTTCAACAATAAGCAGAATAGACTAAAATTCACATGGGTCGCTGAACAACTGGGGGGAGAGGGGGAGGGAACTGAATAGATGCTCACTAATGCTACTGTCCTCTGCACAGTGCAAACTATGGTTAAAAAAAATGTGTTCCTTCAGCCAACACCTGGGCTGCATAGCAAGTTGGGATTTTTCAGGCATATCCTCATTCTGGAGTGCTTGAACTACATTTAGAGAAGACTATTAAATACTTTCAAATTGATACAACTACCAGCTAGAAAAGAACAAAGGCTCTCCTCAATCTAAAGAGACTTCTGGGCTCTGTCAGTGAAAACAGCAGTTTGGTAGAACCATAAGTGAGGCTGAAGTAAGGGACTGTCAGGACAGTTTTGGGGACTTCAAAGTGAAAAATAAAGCCCTCTTCCTGCGTATATACAAAAGTACCAACTTACGCAAAACATTCCTATAAAGAAAAAACCAGAATGTATTACCCTTTCTTTAAATAGCTGTAATTCAGAGAACTACAATATTCAACAGAGAACAAGCAATATTCAAGACAGCAGACTTTGGCCTCTTGAGGAACCTGCTTAGTTAAGGTTCCATGGGATATAGCCCTAGAGGGCAGGGGGGCCCAAGACTGTTGGTTGATATTCAAGGATCTCCTACTAC